>MJUU01058966.1:0-17270 GCA_002080025.1 Modiolus philippinarum | reverse complement strand
TCGCTGTTTTTTTCCGTGGCAACATCATAAACAACCATGGGGTATGATCAGTGACCAAAATCTCAAAATGAACACAATTTTTAACCTTTGAACTTTTTCCTCATCACAACTTCCTTTCTACAAAATCTAATAAATACCGTGTTTACAATAAAGTTCAGCCCTTCTACTATCATATTAACACGAAAAAATATTAAGATTTTCAACACAAGTCACAGAAAAAAAATCGTAAAAAAATTAGATATTTTATTACTTGGAACTATATTCGTATACCACGAGTAAAGGGAATTAATTGTGGTCTGATGTCTATTAAGTACACTTTTTTCTAACAAATTTAAAATAATTTTGCATGAATGTAGGGAATTGTATAGTATGAAAGTTTGCAAAGTTTTGTGGCGTTTACTGCAGTAGAATGGAAGTTACGGCACTTTGTATGACCCCACCCAGTGCTATTTTTTTACCTTTTCATTAGATCACATACACGCACTAAGGGGTATCTGTTTACCCTTATAACTTTCTCATTTCTTGGATTATCTGGATGAAATAAATTATAATATCTCTTTTAATGTGTGTACATTTCAAAACTAGTCCTTTTTTGCGCATAAAACGTTTTTGTGACCTTATTATTTGCAGATTTTAAATACAATTAAAATTTTTAAATTTTATTTTAAAAAGTTTTATTTTCATTTTAAATCGTTTTGAATTCGGCATGTTTGGTGATATCGTCAGGTAGCTCTGGTGAAAATGCACCAAACTGTCAATTTTCATGCGCATACTGTCAACGTGAGGCGACAAATGTCATTTTGTGTGTTTTTCATCCCCCCTTCTATTAGGCCTCAGACCACAATTATTTTTCCCGTGCTTTCTTTGTAAAAATAAAGACATATTAAAAAAATCGCACCGGCATTATTGAAATGAAACTCGCACCACATAATATATGATGTCAGAAGAGAAACATATCCCAAAATCAGAAAAATCCATCGCTGTTTTTTTCCGTGGCAACATCATAAACAACCATGGGGTATGATCAGTGACCAAAATCTCAAAATGAACACAATATTTAACCTTTGAACTTTTTCCTCATCACAACTTCCTTTCTACAAAATCTAATAAATACCGTGTTTACAATAAATTTCAGTCCTTCTACTATCATATTAACACGAAAAAATATTAAGATTTTCAACACAAGTCACAGAAAAAAAATCGTAAAAAAATTAGATATTTTATTACTTGGAACTATATTCGTATACCACGAGTAAAGGGAATTAATTGTGGTCTGATGTCTATTAAATGGTTTATCATTTGCAATGAAATCTTCCTCTTTATACTTTTTGTTTACATCAGTTTGATTGAAATGTAAAAAATGTAAATACAGTAACATCTTCTCCTAGTACAAAATTTGAATATCTTTTTTCGCCGTTTTTAGTTCAGAAAGACTTGTGTATGAAATCCTGGCGTACTGCCTCAAACGTATCATATGGGACAGAAGTAATGAGTGTAGAATAATCAGATGTTTTGATTGTATTTTGGACCGAGGCAATTGTTAAGTTCAGTCGAATATAGACATTCTAACAAATCTTTTGAGTTTTTGAGAATCCATATATGGTTGAGTAAATTACAAGACACTGGAAAATGTACCATAATTTGAAATTTCATTCGAAGCATATAATGTTGAAATTGGTACAGATAATATTATATGTAAAAACAAATCAAAATCATCTAAGGATTGTTTTTTTTTAATTGAATAACAATTACATTAATTATGATAAATGACAATTTTTTTAATCAGCTGTAAAACGTGTAAGACGGAATTATTATCATTATTATTATTATTATTTTTGCAAAGATCCCTTGAGCATTTTGAAAGTTCATAATAGCAGTATTTTCAAATCAAAAATACACAATAAATGTTATCTTCGCGTCTTCTATGTGTGCGAAAAAGATTTCTGTTCAACACACAGTTAAAGTCATTTTCTTCTAACTAATGACATACTCTGACTTTTAATTTTATTGCATGCACTGATATTGTTTGACATACCTGTAAAAGTGACAAAAAGTATCCACACACAGTATACATGTATGAAATCCATAGTGTTAAATTTACACACACTGAAATGAACAACGGAAATTGACTCTTAAAACATGACAGGAAACATAAAACTCAAAACATTGTACCACTCATCTTAATGTATATAAAGTTTACTTCCTTCTAGCTAATGTGTGCTTTTCTGAGTATGTATTTATTCCTTGAAATGAGATGCTTTTTTATTTCCGAAATTGATGTATAAAAATATCTAATGCAAATATTTTCAAAATTTTGGATGAGAATTTTTTTTTTATAAAATCGGTATTTTCAACCGACAAAATTACACAGAAGGTGATATCAAGATCGGAACATTCTGGTCAGGTCTGATAAAATGAAGTTGAAAATAATATTATGTGTTTTTTTTAAATACTAGTACGTGGAACATTTTGGACCTTAAGATCTTAGTATTCGTAGTATACTGTATTAAGTAGGGCCACTTTCGTTCCATAACCTTTTTTTACGACCCCCCAAAAAACGAGGTCGTGTAATGGTATGGTGCTGTCGTCGTTGTCTTTAGACACTTGTTTTTGGTCAAAAACTTAAGTTCAAGATGATCAATCCTTACGAAATTTTAAAGCAATGTTCCTCCGCACAAAGAAAGGCTGGAATGATTTTGGTCATTGTGGCCCTCCCATTCTTAGAAAAGGGATAAGGGACCGACCATTTAACCTGAAAGGGGGGGGGGGTTATGGTTTTTTTTTTCTGGACAGAAACAATTTATTTTTTGTTTCCCGTGTATTAACAAATTTTTTTTTTCAAAATTAACATTATTTTTCGGGCAGAAAGCCTCCGTCAGAAAATTGTTTTTTCATCATTTTGGCAGCCAAAATATTTTTTTCACAAAAAATCGGCTCCAGATTATTTTTTTTTAGAAAAAAAAACCATAGCCCCCCCCCTTTTTTTCAAGTTAAATGGTCGGTCCCTAAAAAGGGCAAAATTGGGTGTTTTCACATATTTGGCTGAAGAATTTTAATTATTTATTGGATCTTGATAGGGTTTCTTTCAGTGTGCTCCCGAGGAAATTTCCAATCAGATCAACAGATTTCACGTCATTTATACCGTTCGTGAGATAAATGGTTCCCAAAGGGGGATATTTCCCAAAAAAAATTATATTTTATTTCTAGTCCAATTTTGATGCAATTTTTTTCAATAGTTTCTTTATGAAAAATTAACATACAGCTTAAATATATTTTTGATAACTTTTTCATTTCAGAGGTAAATGAGACCAAATGAGGCTAAAATTGCAAATGTGCAGATTACCTCATTTTTTAACGGATTTCAAAGGGATTTTTTTCTTTTGATTCCTCTTGTTGTAAGCTTTTAGGTATATTCCAAAGGATTTTTAGTAGCTCTTATTGTTTCCGATTTATAAGTGGTCAAAGGGGACGAAATTGCAATTTCTCAAAATGTGTTAAATCTTACCTTTTAATCGAATTTCGATGGGATATTTTTCTTTAGATTCCTCTTGTTGTATGCTTATGGTCATTTTTCAACAGATTTGGCGTATCTTTTAGGGGTCAAAGTGATCGCAATTTTTGAAAATACGTAAAATTATTTAATTGGATTTCAATGAAATTTTTTCTTTGGATTCTTCTTGATGTAAGCTGTCAGTAGTATATCAACTCATTTACCGTAACTCTTACAGTTTTTCTAAAAGGGCTAATTTTCATGTTCCCTAGTTTGAGTTTGGCTATTACTGTGTCAAGCCCTTTATTGTGTCCATCTAGTGACTGTGTCAAGCTTTACTTTGTCCACATTCACTTTACATTTACACTTGTTCAAATTTCAGTGGTCGACACGCTGCGGTCGTGTCATACCTCGCTCGGCGCAGCAGTTATTCACACTGAGAAACGTAAATAATACACACAAATATAACAAAACATTAGCAACAAAGGATATTAATGTGAATTTCAAAACATAATATCAAACACACAATACAACAAAACAACAAAATAAATGCGAAGTTTAAAATCACGTCTACTAGAACTATGGAGTGATACGAAATATATAAGCATACTTTTTAACTTTGATATGAAAATGAAAAGAACAAACAAACAAACAAACAGAACAATAACAAAAGCAAAAAAGAAAAAACAAAACTAACAAAAAGAAAAAAACAAACAAAAAGAAAAAAACAAAACAAACAAAAAGGAAAAAAAAACAGCAAAAAAAAAAACAAAAACCCAAAACAAAACATAAATAACAAATAAAACAAAAACCAAAACAGAACAAACCAAACACAATAGCCTAAAAAACCATTATATACAAAACTGCCCTAGTTGTAAGCTTTACAGTAAATTTTGTGATAGTGTACATGTGTTTCTTCAATGCGTTTTTCTTATAAGAGGATAAGAACCAAATATAAGTGACGAATCACGAAGAAATACCAACACCGACACACAGACCTTATATGTACGCTTCTGAACTATATTTGATTTCGCAACTAAAAATATGTCTGAGCAATCGATTCAAAAGCATTTACATACACCGAATACGGGACTTTTGAGTCGTTTTCGCACCGGAAAAAGTTTTATTACTACACGAAAAACCATTATATCGATTCATTGAGAGGGAATCACATATTAATTTACACTGATTTATATTTAATCTATTTATACCGATACAGGTTAATTGTTTTTCGTCAATCAAATCTAGGTAAAGAACTGTCATGTAGGAAAAATTATAAGTACAGTACAATGTCATAAAAAGTCTGATTTTAGGTGGTATATATTCATTTAAAAAGGCCAGCAATCCAGTCCTTCCGCTTTACTGGTATTTGAGGCGATCTTTTTCACCTTAAATTACACGAGAGTTTCTATCTTGAAAGTCCTGTATTCTTATAAATAAACATGTAATGTTACTAATGTTCCGATACAATGATGGTGCCAATTATAGGACAACTTTGGACAAGCTTAGGATTTTCAGAGCTGATATCTTCCTACTGGCATTCCACGGTACTTGAGAGCGTTAGAAGCATCAAGATTCATATTCATGTGGCACATACCCATGTCCCGAATGTAATGGATTAATACCGATCTAGGAATGTTTATGGCCGATCCCAACACTTGAAGTGCCGATGTGACCGTAAAGATGCACCATAACGATTTAAAACCTGCTCTACTTGCTTTAGATCCGATAAGATAACAAGATTTGTTATATTACATGACCATTTCACTATTTTTAAGTATAATAGAACCAATCTCAGGACTGTTTGGTTGATTTTATACTTTTTGCTGATTTTTTCATAATAGGAATGTATAGCACTTTAACATCCTCACCAATTGAGATACCCCGAATCCATGAATCTTATGTCCATGTCTTCAATATTACTGAGTAGGTCTGACCTTCAAATTTTTGGTGTCACCATTTTCACAACAGTTCCGGTTGTAGCGATTAAATTCTTAGACTATACACTGTATGCATTAATTTACCCTCGCTCACAATAATCATATAACCATTACCAATTTTTTCTGGATTATGGCCGATCTGGAAACCTCCGAACCCTATATCTCCAGGTATGGTGTACATGTATGATTCCATATTTAAATCTGCTTCAATCAGTTCAGCAGTATCAATATTATCATACTTTTATATATCAATGTTGTGTTTTTAAATTATTCACAGGGTTTTGCTGGGATTTTAGGAGATTGGGGATAGCTGCTGCCGCCGCTGTCGGAATGAAAGGTTATTAGATACATTGACTTATTAAGAAAAATTGGTTCTACATGCAGGGCTCTTATACATCAGGGCATTTCACATCCAAAATTATGGTCTTATGGTGTCTTTGAGTTGTTATTACTCCCCTCTGGGTCGTTGTCTCTTTGACACATTCCCCGTTTCCCTTCTTTTTCATATTCTATGGCAATATCATTTACAAAGCGCATAAATTCAAAAATTGTCCTTCCAAACTTATTAATCCGTTGAACAAACTTATTCATAAAGGATATAAATACAGCATTGTTGTTAAATCTTTACTTCTGGTTTTTGTTGGCAAAACTATTGATCATGCTGCTGCCGCATCTCACCAAAACTTGGGACTTATGGGTGATATTTCTGTTGATACTGTTGTAGTTTAAATGTAAAGTGAAAGTCTACGGCAGTAGCTGTTGCTTGTCGAATTTTGAAGAAAGCTGCTCGATATCGGGAACAAAATTGTGAAAAATAGTTACCAAACAAATCGAAATCCTTAACTTCTTTTAAAATCACTAAATTACGAAAAGGAAACAATCCATATAAAAAAATGGTGATTTCAGCTTTACAAAACAACCTATCAAATCCCTTGTTAATAAATTTGATCTTTCAAAGGCGTGATCTACCGGCTCTATCAGTTACCAGACACACATTCCAAAAATAAAGCAGTTGTGAATAAAAGTGGAAATATACCCAATAAAAACTAAGTTGTGAATAAAAGTGGAAATATACCCAATAAAAACTAAGTTAATCATTAAGTTATGAGTTACAGAAAGCTTATAACAGTTAATTAAATATTAATAACTTAAAATTATAACATCCATAATTAATTATATACTAAATGACAAAATACCGAAGTTACTGATGATCTTTTTGTACAGATGTATTCTTGAGAATTTTGTCATCGAATCTTTGTCGTGAGGATTCAATAAGTACAATATTATCGTCACATATACATGTAAATAACATACAATATCCCTGAATATGCCGATATAATAGAAAAGATAACCAAGGCAGACATGAAAACAAACCAAAAGCGACAACACTTTGTTTTCACGTAACAAGTGTTGATTATTGCATAGAAGACAGAAAACCTGAATTACCACCAGAAAAAAAGAAGCATCAGAAGGGATCCGGATTACTGAATCAACCTATACAATGTAGATATTAGCGTGAAATGAAAAGTAGAGATTTCAAAATGATTCACTTTAATATGGAATCCAACAAAATCACATCATGTCCAGTAATTTTAACGTTGATCTTAAAGGTACATCGGTTCCGTTTTTACTCCTTTTGATCATATCTGGCAAGTGGAATGAAAGAAGAAGATTTGGTCCAAGGTATCCTTAAATTGATGCAAGTCGTGAACAGAACACGATTGCCCTCCAACGAACAGGTCGTTCTAGACCAGGGTGAAAAATCAATTAAACACTAGTTAGTCTTCCTCAGGGTGGAACCCGAAAAAGATGTAAATAAGTAGACAAAGAGAGATTCTGGAAAAAACAAATGATGTATAATTCAGATCAAACCCGATGATTAACTGTGTTATGCTAGAGCTATCGTGACGAAAACAAGAAAGGGACTTTTATTCGACTTGGCAGTTACACTCGCAGTTACGAATAGAACTACATACCCCCGCATATATACCTGTACAACAACGGAGCATCGACGACATCGAGACAATTTCTGAATGATCTCAAGACGAAGAACAGCAAGGATAGAGTTGTTCCATAGCGCTATATTGATTATCTTTTGGGATCATTTCAACGGAATAATGAAAACGAACTCAAAGCAGAAAAGAAAAGTAAACATTTACTGGCATGACTGTCTTTCTTTGCTGCAGTGAAAAGAAAAACGATCATAAAGAAAATCAAGTATAATAACATAAGCCACCACTGCAGAAAGACCCATAAACAAACAAGGTCGTCTTAATATTATGTACCGATTGCGAGCGACATTACAATGGATCAGCATGTTTCAATTATTACGAAAAGAGACGTATCCAGTACAACTTAACTTGCAGCCCTCATAATCAATATATCAGCTGCGAACGAACCGTAAACAAAGAAATGAGAGATCATACCTGTGGAAATCTGTAAATATGACTATCTATCGGACATTCCTGTTATCTTTCCTTCATTAATTAGTATTAATACTTCCAGTAAATAACAACAAGGAACAAACGATACATATTTTCAATTTGTTTAATTCTGAATGTACTCAAGATGACAAGATCCAGTACGACCAAGGATACTAGTTCAACGACCAAGATTGGTTAAATAAAAAAATAAATAAAAGATAAAAAACATTTACAATGGCTGAAAATTACAAAAACATGCCACAATCTACCAGAGAACTACACAAGAAAAACAAAAATAAAAGACAAAACACCAGCGTAAACAAAGATATAAGAACTCGGTGCAGCATGACTTGGTACCGACACTGGCAATAGCCAGTTGTAGGGTTATACCGGTTTATGGAAACCCAAACCTCCCTTTTCTCTGTTCTGTTTCCCTATAGTATAATAAACACACAAATAAAGCACAATACAGATTTACTTCTGACTCCATGACCAAAATTTTGAAAAGGACAGAGTAGGACAAAACGTTATTTCAAAAGATAGGTCAAAGTATACTCACCCCTTATCTGCCGGCAAGAGCAAGGAGTGTAAAGTCTTACGACGGAAGAAAAAAACCCCAAAACATCACGAAGGGTTTGGTAATGAATAATCATGTATTTGTGTAAAATCTTGAGGTGATAAGATCCCAAAGGCGATTTAACAGAACGTCCTGTCGATATTCCCAATTACGTAACTTACGTCCCAGTTTTTCTGGATTTTTCCAGTTTCTGCCATTTTACTATTTTAATAAAAAAAAAGGTGATAAATGCCTTTAGTAATAAACTGTTTGCGAGTAACGCCATATTTTGAAATCTTGTTCATAGGTAATCTGTAACCCTGTTGTAAAAGGTTGTCTTAGACAGTAAGGTTACGTTCATTGATCTCGTCAAGAGTAAAACAAACGCGTACCAGTTGTGATTAATACATGCCGTAGGATGGAGCTATAAGAACGTTGTCGTCAAGAAAAAGGAAATAAGTAATAGTGAAATCAAAGACAACCCTTTCAGCACAAATTTTAGATTTATTTTACCAGGGTCAAGGGTGATAGTTCGATCTAGAGAAGTCAATGTTAGTTTCATTAAGTTTTCATTGTTGTGGATAAATGATGTCGACATATTCTAAAACTGGGGTTTATCAATAGTAAGGATATCGTCAATATACCTGTTGTTATCATTGAATATGGAAATAAGTTTACCTTTTTTCATACAGTTCCATTCGTTACAGAAAAGAAATAAAGAGGTACACAATTTGTACCCATGGGAATACCAATGACTTACTGATAAGCAATGTTGCAAAAAGGAACAATCATGATGCCTTGCTGAAGAATGAGAGTTTTAATTTTATCATCACATGTTCAGGAACAATGGTAGTGGTAAGCAGTATCTGAGAAGAATCCTTGCCCTCTTAATAAAGCAAATTAATAAACTACAGTCCAGAAAATTTAAAATCAAAGGTTCATATTTTTGTTCCTTTTTGCAAAATTTTAATCAATTATTATTGATTATTGGAACCAATCACATGCACACTGAAGTAATCGGATGTCGTAATTGGGTGATAGAATCCATCTACGTGGCTTTAGCTGAACTTTGCAGGATGTTTGGATTGATAGGACACGAGAAAAGAAATTTCAAACATGTATCAAATTAGAAAAACAAGCGCCGTATTTTAGCATCTTGCCGATTTGAACATTGTATATCCGATGTGGACATACTGAGTAGGGACCTTCTGAAACAAAATGAACATGCTTCATCAGATGACATATAAGGATGATTCAACCCATTCAAACAATGCAACACAATAGCTTAAAATTCGGTCTTTATATAGAAATTTCTCAAGCCAAATACCATCGGTATAGTTAGTGAGAACCGAACCGTCAGTCTAAAACGAACAATCCATGCACAATTGCAATTTCGAAAAAAAAACAAAGAAACAAAGACAAAACAGAAGCACGACACGGAAAAGAAAATGAAGACACACACATATACTAAAATGAAGAACACGGACCCAATAAAAACCCTGTTAGCATAACAGAAGCACGACACAGAAAAGAGAATGAAGACACACACATATACTAAAATGAACAACACGGACCCAATAAAAACCCTGTTAGGTCAGGTGCACCGATTGAGCAAGCATCTCCTACTTCTTATAAGACACCCGCCGCGTTGAAAATGTCAAATCCGGTATAGTTCAGCTTAAGAATACTACTCACGGAAAAAATAACAAAAACCATGTATTGGATCAAATGTTTGTCAGCAATGGAAGGAGTCGGCAAACATGCACCGAAAGGAGGTGAAAAGGAAATTGGATCAAAGGCAATGGATACTATGAGAATAAGAATGGATAAAATACGTGTTAGAGTTTAACTGAAAGTTCTGGCATGGATGCTAACATTGTACCCATTCATCTTCTCAACAGCTTGACCATCAGAAACCTTCATCAACGCACTACGTAAAAGAAACGGCATTTTTAAGAGCAAGATTATATCTGCATTAGTAAATGGAAATGCAAGTTTAACAGAGATGTTAAAAAATGTGAATGAAGGCATTTTCTTCAACAAATCCGAAGTGATAATTCCTTTTCGATCCAAGAGAAGCGTTTAGCGGAGAACCAAGTAAATCGTGAACACTACAAGGATATGAAAAGACGTAATTCAAAACCTATTCCGAACCCAGTCAGCAAATACCGTCTCAACATACCGATGTACAAAGAACACTGACTGAAATGTGAGTAACTAATGAATTACAGAAAGCTGTGGAAAAAGTGTGACACCTTCAGAGAGAAGAATTCGAACCGATCTCCAAGATCGGAGGCATTTTCACCTATTACGCTGACACTTTCTATAAAATGATATGGGAAGCAAGTGGATGACCGGAGTGGTGTAAGATTTAAGATAATAAGTATCAATATATTGGAAAATACCATGGAAAGATGAACTACTAACACATCAAGGAAATCATGGACTGAGATCATTGGCCATATTAGTGTTTAACATCTTTTTAGGAAAATTCGGGCATAGAAGCAACAGATTTAAATCAAATATATGCATAATTGATCAGCAGCCAGATTCTCATAATTAGTATAAATTCCATTTGTGATGAAATAGTGATATAAGATAACAAAATACCGAAGTTACTCTTAATTTATTTTCTGCATATGCGCATTTCGACAACTTTTGTCTCATCAGTGCAGATCAAACCAAAACATTTGGAAGTCCATAAACCGAAAAACGTGTAAAAGCTGATAGAGAACAAATAACCAAAAGGGTCTAAATAGAAAAGCCAAAATTCAGCTAAGGACAGAGCTATCAGTATCAAGAAGAATTCGTCGAAGAGTACGGGTGTACAAATATGGTCATGCGATCAAGCGCAGGGATCGAATAAGCGGGCGCCCTTGAGCCGGAGGCTTTTTAAAATGGGGAAGGACTCCTAAGGTGCATTCGAGACAGTTGTTCTTGGTAGTAGGAACGTGTTCTCGGAATACCGTTACACATCTCGAATGGCAATAACATTTCAAGTTCGAACATCATTGTCGAACGCAAAGAACGAATTCAAAATGGCAGTTAAAATTACAGCTGTAATTATTGTTGAAGTAAATTTTTTTGTTAGACAAAGAAAAATCGCCTTGAAGCCTAGGCCGTAAAGAAATTAAACGACAACGTATTCCGTAGTACATCTAGAAACAAAATTTTGACTATTTTTCATTCAAATCTTAAAAATGTTTCATTATGACTTTTGAAGATATTGAAGGATATTCCTTTTTGAAATCAGTGTGTAAATATGTATTGGACTTTTACATAATAGACTATTGTTGGTTGTGAAAAAGTCAAAAATCCCTGGAGGAAAAGGTTCAAGCAATAAACCTTCAAGTAGACTTTCAATGTTAAATCCTAACCCAAAACAACACATACAAACTTTGCTTGCAGCAAAAAAAATAAACAGGATAAAAGAGAACCAACACCTCAAAGAACTCACTCTGAAGTATCTAGTGACTCAAATACAAGCTTGAAAATTTCACTTTACCACTAAAGAAGACCTTGACAAAGTGACAAAGGACCTTGTCTTGAGTAAATTTGAGTCTTCACTTGAAAAGAAATTAAATGACAAGATTACAAAGATTCATAATGAAATTGGTCAAAGAGACAATGAGATCAAAGAAAAGGTAGAGGCACTATCCATTGACTATGAAAATCTTAAAAAAAAAACAGTTAGATAAGTGTATGATGCAGACTACATCACTTAAACAAGAACTTGCATATACAACCAAACTAGCAAGGACAGTTGATTCGAGTAGTAACTATAATGAACAGTATAGTAGAAAAAAGAACATCAAAGTATATAACTTCCCTAGAAGAGATAATCAAGACCTTCGTAAAGATTTTCTTGATATGGTGAAAAGTGTTCTCAATGTAGAGCTTGAAGAACGCGATATTGTTGCGATCCATCGATTACCTGCAAAGAGTTAACCCCGCCCATTGATAGTAAACTGTTTCAGCACAGATGTAAAGCGAAAGCTGATGAGGGTGTGTAAAGGACTTAAAAATAGAGTGAAGTTTGTTGATGATGTCACTACAAGAAATATGGGCCTTATTAATAGACTACAAGACAGTGGTAACTTTGACCAGATGTGGTACTTTAACTGTAATGTGTATGCTAGAACACTAGAGGGACTCCAACTCAAGTATGGTCTATATGATGATATTAACCAAAGATTGAGAGACGCAGAAGGGAAATAACTCCAACTTTTGACATGTTATTTTGTAAGAAAACAAAATGATTTTTTCTTATTTGTAAAGAAAAACACTAAATTATGACTTTTGATTTGTTATTTTGTACAAAAAAAAACACACACAAATTGAAATTGTTCTTTTGTAAAAATAAAATGAAACTTTCAAATCAATACTGAAAATGCAATAACGATAAACAAGTATACTAGTATATGCATAAGACTGATTGAAATTTTACAAAAATTGAAAATAAATTTAAAGCATTTAACAATATAATGCTAGTCATTTTAATTCTATTTATGATTTTTTTTTTTGTTCTTTCTGTATTATATTCAGTGATGTATGTATTTTGTTATAACATTTTATACTTTTGTTCGCTATTAGATAGTTACCTTGTTTGTCTGATGAATATTTGTTTATTTGTGAATTATGATGCTTATTGTATGATTGTTTGTAAATTTTATCTATGGATTCATTAAATGTTTTGAGTGTTAATTGCCAAGGCCTGAGGGATAGTAATAAGAGAAAAGATGTGTTTGACTATCTCAAATCAATTGTATTCAGGATACACATCTTACTTGTGAAATAGAAAACCAAGTAAGAAATACATGGGGATATGAATCTTTCTTTTCATCCTTTGCTTCAAACTCGAGCGGAGATGCTTTTTTGTTCAACAACACTTTCGAATTTAAAGTCTTGAAAGAGAAAAAAAGATTTAAATGGAAACTATATTCAATATTAGATTTAAGTATTGGGAAGGAAAGAGCTACTTTGGTTGCTATATGTTGGTCCTAATCTGGATACCCCAAACTTCTTCAGTCAATTTATGAGTATCATTGAAGATTTTGTAATGAAAATTTTCTTAAATGTGGAGATTTTAATTTGGTATTATATCCTTATATAGATAGTTCTAATTACGTAAATATTAATAATCCCAGAGCAAGGGAATTATTGTTAGAAATCATTGATCAGTACTGTTTGATTGATCCATTTAGAGAATTATATCCTAGTGTACAGAGGTATATATGGAGGAGAAAAACCCTTTAAACAAGCGAAACTTGACTTTTTCCTATTTACTGACAACATGCTAACCAATCTTAGAATTGTAAGATTGAACCTAGTTATCGTTCAGATCACTCTATGGTGATTTTAGAATTAGTTTTTAATCCATTTATTAGAGGTAAAGGGTTGAGGAAATTCAACAATTCTTTACTTATTGATATTGATTATGTGAATATTGTGAAGGATAAAATTTTGGATGTTAAAAAACAATATTCAGCTCTTGTCTATGATTTAAACAATATTGCTAACATTGAAAATGATAATCTACATCTTACTATAAATAAACAATTATTTTTGGAGACTCTATTAATGGAAATAAGGGGCAAGACAATTTCGCATTCTAGTTTAAAGAAAAAAGAGAGGGATAGACGGGAAAAAGATTTACAAAACGAAATAGATTTGTTAGAAAGTCTGGTCAGTAGATCTTGATGATAAAAAGAAGGAACTGGAAGATATAAGAAAGGAAAAAAAGAAAGGAAAGTTGGTCAGACCTCGATTACAGTGGATAAAAGGAGGGGAAAAGCCTACAAAATATTTTGAGGCTTAGAATAAAAAAACTTTGTCAGTAAAATTATACCTAGGGTTGAAAAAGAGGGTGGCATTATAGTAACTGATCAATTTGATATTCTTACTGAAGCAAAATCTTTTTATGAAATTTTGTACAAAAACAGAAATTCTACGTGTACACTTGAATATTTGGAAGAAACTTTGAATAATTTAGACTTTGAAAAGTTAACAGAGGATGAAAAATTAAACCTGGAAGTGGAGATAACTATTGAAGAGGCAATTTGTACTCTTAGAGAATGAAAAAAAAAAATAAATCGCCTGGATCTGATGGATTTTCAACAGAGTTTTGTAATTTTTTTTTGGAATGATCTTAAACATTTGTTGTTGATTCTTTAAACTATAGCTTACATAATGGTGAGCTTCCAGTGACACAAAGGCAAGGCATAATAACTTGTCTTCCTAAAGATAATAAACCAAGACACTCTGAAAAACTGGCGTCCAATTTCACTTCTTAATACAGTTTATAAAATTGGGTCAGGTGTAATTGCAAGCCGAATTAAAAAAGTTTTAGACCCTGGGCTTTTACTTTTAATAGACCTTGAGAAAGCTTTTGATTCCTTTTCATGGAATTTCCTTATAAGTGTTTTACAATTCTTTAATTTTGGTGAATCCTTTATAAAATGGGTAAAAGTATTATATGCAAACATTAGTTCTGCTGTAATACAGGGTGGAAATTTAAAGTTGAACGTGGCTGTAGACAAGGCGATCCACTGTCCCCATATCTTTTCATTTTGTGTGCCGAGATTTTGGCAATCAAGATACGAGGTAATAAAATATCAGTGGTATTAATATCATTCAGATAGAGCATAAACTGTCACAGTTTGCACACGGTACATCAGTGATTTTGGATGGAAGTGAAAAATCACTACGGAAAACATTGCTAGAATTGGATTGGTATGCTAATGTATCTGGCTTAAAAAATTAATTATTCTAAAACGCAAGTGATATGGATTGGAATTAAGAAATATTCTCATGATATTCTATACCAAGACAGAGACATTTCTTGGGGAACGACTAAGTTTAAACTTCTTTGCATTAATTTTGATGTTGAATTTGAATTACTATGACAAACTGAGTCAGATTAAATCATTGATAAATACTTGGTGAAAAAGAAACTTGACAGTAATAGGGAGAATTTCAGTGGTAAAAACTCTAATTCTTCCAATTCTAAATCATCTAATCTTGACATTGCCAAATCCAAGTAATGAAATAGTGAAAAAAACTGACACCCTAGTTTCCTCCTTTATTTGGAATTCACCTATTCATAGAGTGAAAAAAGTCATATGGAAGGGGGTTAAAAATGATCAACTCATCTGTATTTTTGAAGGCACTAAAGTCCACATGGATTAGGAAAATATTTTGTCAAATTGTAAATGGTTGAATATTTTGTATGCCAATGGAACTTTAGATCAAGAGAAATTGCTCAATTTTGGAGCAGGTTATATTACCAGTCTTAACTTAATGCTATAAACAAATTTTTGCAAGATGTAATTAGTGCCTGGGAAACTGTAATAGATAAGGAGAAAGACAATAGTTGTGAATACGTTTTGTGTAGTCCAATTTGGTTTAATAAAAATGTAAAAATTGGTAATAAGTGTGTATTTTATAAAGACTGGTTTACAAAAGGTATTGTTTATGTAAATAATGTTATAGACGTAAATGGAAAATTTCTGTCATTTGAAAATATCAAACGAATATTTGGGAGCTCTGGAAATGTAATGAGGTATAATAGTATTATGTCAGCCTTAAAACAAGCTGGGAAACAGTTTTTATCTGGGGATTATAGAATTTAACAGACTTTTATTCCATCTTTTGTAAAAATTATTTTGAAAAATGTCAAAGGAACCCATGATATATATTCAATTCTGACTAAAAATGATATCGTTCCAACAGGGCAAAAAATGGACTAATATTTTAGGAAACAACGGCAGTAGAATACCGAAGGAACAAAGCACAAGATTACACAAATCAAAGTCCAGAGACAAGGCAAAAGCAAGAACACCAAAAAGACGGAAGACCAAAGACACCACATGCCTACTAAACACTCGAACGTTACATATACAACACAAACCGATGAGCAAGAATTGAGAAGATCAAGAATTGAGAAGATTTTTCAGTCTACCTTTTAAAGTGACAAAAAATACAAAATTTCAGTGGCTGCAATATAGAATTAATCAACAAACAAGTTTTTGTGAAAAATTAATATTATCAATGACCATTATTGTACTTTTTGTAATAAAGAGACTGAAAATATTGAACATATATTATGGAACTGTGATATAACTCAAAATTTTATTCAAGAAATTGACAATTGGTTTTTATCAAATGGAATTCGTATTCCTTTTACAAAAACAAATTTTATTTTTGGAGATACATCAAAGATTTATAGAGGCTAAGTGTCAAATCTCATCTTATTAAGCATAAAACAATATATATATAACTGTAGATGTTTTCAGAAGATCTTATCATTTCGAGCTGTCATAAAGAAAATCAAAGATTTATATTATATGGAAAGGTGTACTGCTGTAAAAAACAAACACTTAGATTCTTTTAACAAAATGTGGAATCCATACATGTTTTTGGATTATAATTCCCAACAAATCTTAATGTGAACATGTTTTGCTCCTTTTTATTTAATTTGCAACAGGATAGAATATTCATCAGAATTTTTTTAGACGAACATCAGACAATCAATTCAAATTGCTTATTCTGCTTAATAACTGTCATATATATTTTTTTATTATTTCATTTTCTTTTTCTCCTCTCTGATAGCATTTTTTCTTTTTTTTCAGAAATGTTCATTTTTTGAAAAAAAAAAAAAAACAAAAAAAAAATAAAAAATAAAAAAAACATAAAACTTTATGTTAATCTGTATATTTGTAAATTATATTGAGAGATATAATTTGGTGAATAGGTACGATATTTTATCTCTTAGATATTCTTGTATGTCCAATATGTATATGTGCATTACAATGAATCTTGGTTCATAAAGTTTTGATATATAATATATATTATGTTTTGTA
>MJUU01058964.1:13550-40763 GCA_002080025.1 Modiolus philippinarum | reverse complement strand
TTGGAACACATCATTTATATGTATTTTTCCAAAAATTACCTCCCCTTGCAAAATGTTTTCCTGGTCAGAGGAGAAAAGAAGAGAAATCCAGGGATTTCCTGGCATTTCCTTGGAATTCTTCGAAATAACATCATGTGAAGTCCTTGGAATATTATTTTGCTTAGAATTCCAGGGAAGTCCCTGGATTTCTCTTGGTTGTTGGAAGAGAATTTTCAGGAAATGCAAGGACTTTAACTTTTATTGAAGAAAATTCAAGAATTGCAAGGACTTTAACTTTTTCAAAGTTTATGTCCTTTTCTCCTAATGTAGAATTTTCAAGAAATGCCAGGACTTTAACTTTGAGTTGTCAGAAAAGTGAAGAATTGCAAAGACTTAACAATATCATCTATTTTCTCCTAAAATCTTGATCATGTAGACTCTTGTAACATGTGCAAGTCATTTATGATTTCAAGCATGTTGATGACTAAGATACAATGTAAGAGGAAATTCAAGTGTATTTGATAAAAACAATGCAAGAGAAGTTAAATAAGGAGTTAAAAAAAAACAAATGCTATGATGGTATTTGAAAGTCTAAGTGATAAATGGATGTGCAAATAAATCAAAGATTCCACATAAAATAAGTAAGTTTAAAATCATGCATGTATGCCTTAAATTCAAATTACTTGACCTTTGTCATCATCACTGTTTTCTAATTTTCTCACATTTTTTCAAACCTCATGGTGAATACATATATATACATTTTCAGTAACTTAATTAATTGCAGAAAGATATCATATATTTGTGCTCTTCGACTATAAAGGCATAAATTATTAAATCACCATGCACACTGTCTGTAGTAATAATTTTAAATTTTGAAGGATAGTTAATTTCACAGATTATCTCAGAAGCCAAGTAATATTATTATTATCTAGTACCACAACAAAAAGTACTTCTTAATAAATGTTTATATTTGAGTTTATAGAAAAATAACATCACAATATGGAAATACACACTACATATGTGTGTTTCAGCTGTGGAAGAAAATACACACTGTGTGAACTTCCTGTGTGGTACATCATTCACAGCACCACATGGTCTGAATCGTCAGTAAATGATTGATGGGACAGATTTCCCTGGATTTCCACTGCTTGAAGAATTCCAAGGAAATTCCAAGAAAAGCAGGGAAAATTTATTCCTCAGATTTCCCTGGAATTCCAAGGAAAATTTGTAGCAGGTACCATTGAGGACTTTCAAGAAATCCAAGGATTTCCCTGGAATTCCTGTTCCAATACCGTCCCTGTATTTCCTCAGAATTCTCAGAAAGAAATCCCTGTATTTCCAGGGAATTTATTCCCTAGAATTCTAAGGAAATTCCCTGGAATTATGTGGAATTCCCAGGCAATTTTTGCAAGGGTCATAAGAATGAAATATTTTGCATTTCAGCTTTTTTCCTTTCTCGCGATACCAAATTTATACATCTTTTGTCAAAAATGACCTCAGAAGTGGGAGATATTATATGTCGGTGCTTATTTCAATTGTTAGGATACAACATTTATATGTATTTTTCCCAAAATTACCTTATAAGATTGAAATATTTTGCATTTCAACTTTTTTCCTTTCTCACGATACAAAATTTATACATCTTTTGTCAAAAAGGTACCCAAAAGATGGAGATATTATATGTCGTTGCTTATTTCAATTGTTGCGACACAGCATTTATATGTATTTTTCCCAAAATTACCTTATAAGATTGAAATATTTTGCATTTTAGCTTTCTTCCCTTCTCGCGTTACCAAATTTATACATTTTTTTGTCAAAAATGACCTCAGAAGTGGGAGATATTATATGTCGGTGCTTATTTCAATTGTCGCGACACAACATTTATATGTATTTTTCCCAAAATTACCTTATAAGATTGAAATATTTTGCATTTCAGCTTTTTTCCTTTCTCGCGATACAAAATTTATACATCTTTTGTCAAAAATCTACTTAAAAGTTGGAGATATTATATGTCAATGCTTATTTCAATTGCCACGACACAACATTTATATGTATTTTTCCCAAAATTACTTTATAAGATTGACATATTTCCCATTTCAGCTTTTTTTCCTTTCTCGCGATACAAAATTGATACATCTTTTTGTCAAAAATGACCTCACAAGTGGGAGATATTTTATGTCGGTGCTTATTTCAATTGTCGCGACACAACATTTATATGTATTTTTCCCAAAATTACCTTATAAGATTGAAATATTTTGCATTTCCGCTTTTTTCCTTTCTCGAGATACCAAATTTATACATTTTTTGTCAAAAATGACCTCAGAAGTGGGAGATATTATATGTCGGTGCTTATTTCAATTGTTGGGACACAACATTTATATGTATTTTTCCCAAAATTGCCTTATAAGGTTGAAATATTTTGCATTTCAGCATTTTTCCTTTCTCGCTATATCAAATTTGTACATCTTTTGTCAAAAATGTACTCAAAAGTTGGAGATATTATGTGTCGTTGCTTATTTCAATTGTTGGAACACATCATTTCTATGTATTTTTCCAAAAATTACCTCCCCTTGCAAAATGTTTTCCTGGTCATAGGAGAAAAGAAGGGAAATCCAGGGATTTCCTGGCATTTCCTTGGAATTTTTCGAAATAACATCATGTGAAGTCCTTGGACTATTATTTTGCTTAGAATTCCAGAGAAGTCCCTGGATTTCTCTTGGTTGTTGGAAGAGAATTTTCAGGAAATGCAAGGACTTTAACTTTTATTGAAGAAAATTCAAGAATTGCAAGGACTTTACTTTTTCAAAGTGTATGTCCTTTTCTCCTAATGTAGAATTTTCAAGAAATGCCAGGACTTTAACTTTGAGTTGTCAGAAAAGTGAAGAATTGCAAAGACTTAACAATATCATCTATTTTCTCCTAAAATCTTGATCATGTAGACTCTTGTAACATGTGCAAGTCATTTATGATTTCAAGCATGTTGATGACTAAGATACAATGTAAGAGGAAACTCAAATGTATTTGATAAAAACAATGCAAGAGAAGTTAAATAAGGAGTTAAAAAAAAACCAAATGCTATGATGGTATTTAAAAGTCTAAGTGATAAATGGATGTGCAAATAAATCAAAGATTCCACATAAAATAAGTAAGTTTAAAATCATGCATGTATGCATTAAATTCAAATTACTTGACCTTTTTCATCATCACTGTTTTCTAATTTTCTAACATTTTTTCAAACCTCATGGTGAATACATATATATACATTTTCAGTAACTTAATTAATTGCAGAAAGATATCATATATTTGTGCTCTTCGACAATAAAGGCATAAATTATTAAATCACCATGCACACTGTCTGTAGTAATAATTTTAAATTTTGAAGGATAGTTAATTACACAGATTATCTTAGAAGCCAAGTAATATTACTATTATCTAGTACCACAACAAAAAGTACTTCTTAATAAATGTTTATATTTGAGTTTATAGAAAAATAACATCACAATATGGAAATACACACTACATATGTGTGTTTCAGCTGTGGAAGAAAATACACACTGTGTGAACTTCCTGTGTGGTACATCATTCACAGCACCACATGGTCTGAATTGTCAGTAAATGATTGATGGGACAGATTTCCCTGGATTTCCACTGCTTGAAGAATTCCAAGGAAATTCCAAGAAAAGCAGGGAAAATTTATTCCTCAGATTTCCCTGGAATTCCAAGGAAAATTTGTAGCAGGTAACCATTGAGGACTTTCAAGAAATCCAAGGATTTCCCTGGAATTCCTGTTCCAATACCGTCCCTGTATTTCCTCAGAATTCTCAGAAAGAAATCCCTGGATTTCCAGGGAATTTATTCCCTAGAATTCTAAGGAAATTCCCTGGAATTATGTGGAAAACCCAGGCAATTTTTGCAAGGGTCATAAGATTGAAATATTTTGCATTTCAGATTTTTTCCTTTCTCGCGATACCAAATTTATACATCTTTTGTCTAAAATGACTCCCAGAAGTGGGAGATATTATATGTCGGTGCTTATTTCAATTGTTAGGATACAACATTTATATGTATTTTTCCCAAAATTACCTTATAAGATTGAAATATTTTG
Source organism: Modiolus philippinarum (assembly GCA_002080025.1). Taxonomy (NCBI): domain Eukaryota; kingdom Metazoa; phylum Mollusca; class Bivalvia; order Mytilida; family Modiolidae; genus Modiolus; species Modiolus philippinarum. The sequence continues at coordinate 36,679 of MJUU01058964.1, read as the reverse complement.
CATTTCAGCTTTTTTTCCTTTCTCGAGATACCAAATTTCTACATCTTTTGTCAAAATGACCTCAGAAGTGGGAGATATTATATGTCGGTGGTTATTTCAATTGTCGCGACACATCATTCATATGTATATTTCCCAAAATTACCTTATAAGATTGAAATATTTTGCATTTCAGCTTTTCTCCTTTCTTGCGATACAAAATTTATACATCTTTTTGTCAAAAATGACCTCAGAAGTTGGAGATATTATATATCGGTGCTTTTTTCAATTGTCGCAACACAACATTTATATCTATATTTCCCAAAATTACCTTATAAGATTGAAATATTTTGCATTTCAGCTTTTTTCCTTTTGGCGATGCAAAATGTATACACCTTTTGTCAAAAATGTACTCAAAAGTTTGTGATATTATATGTCGGTGCTTATTTCAATTGTGGCAACACAACATTTATATGTATTTTTCCTGAAATTACCTCATAAAATTGAAATATTTTGAATTTCAGCTTTTTTCCTTTCTTGCGATACCAAATTTATACATCTTTTGTCAAAAATGACCTCAGAAGTGGGAGATATTATATGTTGGTGCTTATTTCAATTGTTGTGACACAACATTTATATGTATTTTTCCCAAAATTACCTTATAAGATTGAAATATTTTGCATTTCAACTTTTTTCCTTTCTCACGATACAAAATTTATACATCTTTTGTCAAAAAGGTACTCAAAAGATGGAGATATTATATGTCGTTGCTTATTTCAATTGTTGCGACACAGCATTTATATGTATTTTTCCCAAAATTACCTTATAAGATTGAAATATTTTGCATTTCAGCTTTCTTCCCTTCTTGCGTTACCAAATTTATACATCTTTTGTCAAAAATGACCTCAGAAGTGGGAGATATTATATGTCGGTGCTTATTTCAATCGTCGCGACACAACATTTATATGTATTTTTTCCAAAATTACCTTATAAGATTGAAATATTTTGCATTTCAGCTTTTTTCCTTTCTCGAGATACCAAATTTATACAAATTTTTGTCAAAAATGACCACAGAAGTGGGAGATATTATATGTCGGTGCTTATTTCAATTGTTGGGACACAACATTTATATGTATTTTTCCCAAAATTGCCTTATAAGGTTGAAATATTTTGCATTTCAGCATTTTTCCTTTCTCGCAAAACCAAATTTATACATCTTTTGTCAAAAATGACCTCAGAAGTAGGAGATATTATATGTCGGTGCTTATTTCAATTTTCGGAACACATCATTTATATGTATTTTTCCAAAAATTACCTCCCCTTGCAAAATGTTTTCCTGGTCATAGGAGAAAAGAAGAGAAATCCAGGGATTTCCTGGCATTTCCTTGGAATTTTTCGAAATAACATCATGTGAAGTCCTTGGAATATTATTTTGCTTAGAATTCCAGGGAAGTCCCTGGATTTCTCTTGGTTGTTGGAAGAGAATTTTCAGGAAATGCAAGGACTTTAACTTTTATTGAAGAAAATTCAAGAATTGCAAGGACTTTAACTTTTTCAAAGTTTATGTCCTTTTCTCCTAATGTAGAATTTTCAAGAAATGCCAGGACTTTAACTTTGAGTTGTCAGAAAAGTGAAGAATTGCAAAGACTTAACAATATCATCTATTTTCTCCTAAAATCTTGATCATGTAGACTCTTGTAACATGTGCAAGTCATTTATGATTTCAAGCATGTTGATGACTAAGATACAATGTAAGAGGAAATTCAAATGTATTTGATAAAAACAATGCAAGAGAAGTTAAATAAGGAGTTAAAAAAACCAAATGCTATGATGGTATTTGAAAGTCTAAGTGATAAATGGATGTGCAAATAAATCAAAGATTCCACATAAAATAAGTAAGTTTAAAATCATGCATGTATGCATTAAATTCAAATTACTTGACCTTTTTCATAATCACTGTTTTCTAATTTTCTCACATTTTTTCAAACCTCATGGTGAATACATATATATACATTTTCAGTAACTTAATTAATTGCAGAAAGATATCATATATTTGTGCTCTTCGACTATAAAGGCATAAATTATTAAATCACCATGCACACTGTCTGTAATAATAATTTTAAATTTTGAAGGATAGTTAATTACACAGATTATCTCAGAAGCCAAGTAATATTACTATTATCTAGTACCACAACAAAAAGTACTTCTTAATAAATGTTTATATTTGAGTTTATAGAAAAATAACATCACAATATGGAAATACACACTACATATGTGTGTTTCAGCTGTGGAAGAAAATACACACTGTGTGAACTTCCTGTGTGGTACATCATTCACAGCACCACATGGTCTGAATTGTCAGTAAATGATTGATGGGACAGATTTTCCTGGATTTCCACTGCTTGAAGAATTCCAAGGAAATTCCAAGAAAAGCAGGGAAAATTTATTCCTCAGATTTCCCTGGAATTCCAAGGAAAATTTGTAGCAGGTACCATTGAGGACTTTCAAGAAATCCAAGGATTTCCCTGGAATTCCTGTTCCAATACCGTCCCTGTATTTCCTCAGAATTCTCAGAAAGAAATTCCTGGATTTCCAGGGAATTTATTCCCTAGAATTCTAAGGAAATTCCCTGGAACTATGTGGAATTCCCAGGCAATTTTTGCAAGGGTCATAAGATTGAAATATTTTGCATTTCAGCTTTTTTCCTTTCTCGCGATACCAAATTTATACATCTTTTGTCAAAAATGACCTCAGAAGTGGGAGATATTATACATGTTATATGTCGGTGCTTATTTCAATTATTAGGATACAACATTTATATGTATTTTTCCAAAAATTACCTTATAAGATTGAAATATTTTGCATTTCAGCTTTTTTCCTTTCTCGAGATACCAAATTTCTACATCTTTTGTCAAAAATGACCTCAGAAGTGGGAGATATTATATGTCGGTTGTTATTTCAATTGTTGCGACACATCATTCATATGTATATTTCCCGAAATTACCTGATAAGATTGAAATATTTTGCATTTCAGCTTTTCTCCTTTCTTGCGATACAAAATTTATACATCTTTTTGTCAAAAATGACCTCAGAAGTTGGAGATATTATATGTCGGTGCTTTTTTCAATTGTCGCAACACAACATTTATATGTATATTTCCCAAAATTACCTTATAAGATTGAAATATTTTGCATTTCAGCTTTTTTCCTTTTGGCGATGCAAAATTTATACACCTTTTGTCAAAAATGTACTCAAAAGTTGGTGATATTATATGTCGGTGCTTATTTCAATTGTGGCAACACAACATTTATATGTATTTTTCCTGAAATTACCTCATAAGATTGAAATATTTTGCATTTCAGCTTTTTTCCATTCTTGTGATACCAAATTTATACATATTTTGTCAAAAATGACCTCAGAAGTGGGAGATATTATATGTTGGTGCTTATTTCAATTGTTGTGACACAACATTTATATGTATTTTTCCCAAAATTACCTTATAAGATTGAAATATTTTGCATTTCAACTTTTTTCCTTTCTCACGATACAAAATTTATACATCTTTTGTCAAAAAGGTACTCAAAAGATGGAGATATTATATGTCATTGCTTATTTCAATTGTTGCGACACAGCATTTATATGTATTTTTCCCAAAATTACCTTATAAGATTGAAATATTTTGCATTTCAGCTTTCTTCCCTTCTCGCGTTACCAAATTTATACATCTTTTGTCAAAAATGACCTCAGAAATGGGAGATCTTATATATGTCGGTGCTTATTTCAATTGTCGCGACACAACATTTATATGTATTTTTTCCAAAATTACCTTATAAGATTGAAATATTTTGCATTTCAGCTTTTTTCCTTTCTCGCGATACCAAATTATACACCTTTTGTCAAAAATGATGCTTATTTAAATTGTCATGACACATTATTTACCTTGCAAGATTGAAATATTTTGTATTTTAGCTTTTTTCCTTTCTTGTGATGCCTGCTTATTTCAATTTTAGTGACACAGTATTTACCTTGTAAGATTGAAATATTTTGCATTTTAGCTTTTTTCCTTTTTTATGATACCAAATTTATACATCTTTTGTCAAAAATGACCTCAAAAATGGGAGATCTTATATGTCGGTGCTTATTTCAATTGTCGCGACACAACATTTATATGTATTTTTTCCAAAATTACCTTATAAGATTGAAATATTTTGCATTTCAGCTTTTTTCCTTTCTCGCGATACCAAATTATACACCTTTTGTCAAAAATGATGCTTATTTAAATTGTCATGACACATTATTTACCTTGCAAGATTGAAATATTTTGTATTTTAGCTTTTTTCCTTTCTTGTGATACCTGCTTATTTCAATTTTAGTGACACAGTATTTACCTTGTAAGATTGAAATATTTTGCATTTTAGCTTTTTTCCTTTTTTAAGATACCAAATCTATACATTTTTTGTTAAAAATAACCTCAAAAGTGGGAGATATTATATGTCAGTGCTTATTTCAATTGTCACGACAAAACAATGATATGTATTTTTTTCCAAAATCACCTTATAACACTGAAATATGTTGCATTTTAGCTGTTTTCCTTTCTCGCGATACCAAATTTATACATCTTTTGTCAAAGATGACCTCAGAAGTGGGAGATATTATATGTCGGTGCTTATTTTAATTGTCGTGACACAACATTTATATGTACATTTCCCAAAATTACCTTATAAGATTGAAAAATTTAGCATTTCAGCTTTTTCCCTTTCTCGCGATACCAAATTTATTCATCTTTTATCAAAAATGAATCCAAAAGTTGAAGATATTATATGTTGGTGCTTATTTCAATTGTCACATGTATTTTTTTCCAAAATTACCTTAATATATAAAACTTCTTTCAAAAGATGTGATAAAGTAAAATATTTTTTTTTAAAAATGAGTTATTTTTGTTATTTGTAAAGATTTAGTATAAACCGCATATTTTTTCAAACATATTTATATAAAGATTTACAAAAAGCTATATCGCAACATATAAAACTTCTTCGAAGGATTTAATAAATATTTTTTTTTTTTTTGAAAAATGAATTATTTTGGTAATTTGTAAAGATTTAGTGTACACGTCTATATTCATTTTTGTAGCGGGAAAACATTATCTGACATGTTTTATATTTAATAATATTTTATATATAACTGCATTGGTATTTTTTTTTTTCGCATTTGAATATCCAAAGAACGCTACGTGGAAATATATTTTATTCCCTCGGCTATCGCTTAAAATTCGATCTAACTATATATAATATATAACCTCGTTTTAAGTAGTGATCCTCGCGACAGCTTTCAAGTGCACTTGAAGTTCACTAGTGAACGTGATAATACCTGTCATGGAATAGCTACCTATTCCAAGAGTGAACTCCGCGACAGCTAAGAGAACGCGAAGTGCACTTGAAAAGTGAACTTCAAGTTCACTTTAAGTGCACTTTTTGGAACGTTGCGTCTGCANATAATAACTAAATACCGAAGTTACTGAGAATTTTGATTCTGCATATGCGCATTTCGACAACTTATGTCTCTTCAGTGCAGATAAAGTCTAAACGTTTGGAAGACCATTAAGTCAAAGATGTTTAAAAACTGAAAGAGAACAAGTTACCAAATATGATCTGAATGTAAAGCCAAAATCAGCTAAGGACAGAGCTTTGCAAAAAGATGAAAGATGAAAAACAATTTCTTAGAGTTTATGTCTCTATATATATCCTGAAGTATATTTTGGATATTTAATGGAGAAATAAAAAAGGTTTGTAGCCCATCAACAGTCCACCAGCAAAGGCATCGACCCAGTGGTAACAAATAATTAAATACCGAAGTTACTGTTGAATTTATTTTCTGCATATGTGCATTTCGACAACTATTGTCTCTTCGGTGCAGATAAAATCTAACCGCTTTAAGGATAATGAGCAAAATTGAAATAAACGGATCATGCAATCAATTTATTGAAAATGAAAGTTATAGCTAAACTATTCAAAAGGAAAGGTTGTCACGTAGGTTTCAGTTCTCAACATTAACCAGTCTTAAATATTAAAGCACATCGACCAAAGTTGGGAAAATAGCAATCAGATTCTTAGAATTCTTGTTGTTAAGAATGAATGGAGCCAATCAAAATGACAAAAATGAAGATTTTAAGCAAAATGTAAATAAAATATTAATCTTTGACAATTTCAGGAAATTAACCAAAGTAGAATATGGATTTTATTGCACATAACAGACTATATGAAACAATTCCTCAAAAACATTAAAAATTTAAAATTTGAACCTTTAAGGGCGCTTGCTGATAACAACATAGGACATTGGATGTAGAAAGTTTTCTTTTGGCGAGATCATTTAATCTTTTTAAGTGAACGAAACCATATTCTTTTTCGTCTTTCCTTTCAGAGTTTTCAGTCATTACCAGTTATCTAATTTGACAGTGGGAATATCTGATCCTTACATAAAAGTGAAATCCCTGTAAGTTACAAGTTTTTTCTCTAGTTTCTAGCAAATCAAAACACCTACTGAGCGATTAGTCAATCATGTAAATGTCTCGTGTCAGTTACTAGGAAAAGTGCAACGAATGTTGATGAAAATAACACCAGCATCATTGTCAAGCAAAATGGTTTCTGCATTTGTATGACTAAGATTAATCAATTTATTGGTAATATGACATTTTATTAAAATATTTCACTTAAGATCCACGTTCATGAAAGGCGCAATGATACACATAGCAACGATGTTAGCATATGGCGGCATATTTGAGAATGAGATCACTAACCTCAAATAATTTCAGAAGAAATCAGAGAAAAAAAAACTCTTACATTGTATTGAAGTTTTTATGATAATATCTCAAATCTCGATGGTTAAATTTTCACATTTTATAGTTCTTGGTACACATCGAACTTTAAAATGTGAAAAAAATATACTTCTTCGCTTTGAAAATATGCGAAATAAACTGGAGACAATGTTAGACAATATTATTTAAACAACGAAGTTTATATTTATGTTATATTAAAGTGTGGACAATAATATGATAAAATACTTTAATATATCATAACAAAGTGGTATGTAAAGACAAACTATGACTTTAGTTTGTAAACCTGAGGTTAAGTTCAAGATTCCATCTCCTTAGCTGATTTTGGCTTTACATTTAGATCATATTGGTTATTTGCTTTCTATCAGTTTTTAAACATCTTTGAGTTGATGGTCTTCCAAACATTTAGATTTTATCTGCACTGAAGAGACATAAGTTGTCGAAATGCGCATTTTTTTATGCAGAATTCAAATTTACAGTAACTTTGGTACTAAGTAATTCATCCAAATTGCACTCATACTAACAATATGTTTTCATTTGACGTATTGGTTAGATTATCTGTGACCATATCAAAGTCTCTGACAATCTTGTTTTTGGCACAGATACTTTTTCAATCAATCTTTGCAAATTCATACAGATCAATACACTGTGTCATTTAAATTGAGTTTTCAGAGTTTTACATTTCCTCTTTATCATAGGTCTAAAGCAGAAAATTTTGCGTCAAACAACAGACAATTTCAATTCTATATAGCTTTAATTAAAAAAATCCATAGGTTTAGTGATACATTTCTATACCAATTTCATTTACATAGAATTTTTGAAGAAGCAGTGACAAATTAATCGAAATTATAATTTTCAAACCCCCAAAAAATAAGTCTTTTGCATTAAATTTTACACATACATTGTATATCACATTTTTACTCGAATGACCGGGCGTAGTACACTAACGGTCGAATAATTGCGAAGGTCCATTTGTTTATAAAAAAGCTGTGAGTCCTCATTTACTGAATTCAGCGATGAATTTCAGAAATTAACACATTTATTATTTTGATTTATTTGAGATGGGGTTTTGATAATATAATATTTTGTCATTTATTACGGCATAATAATTGTATTATTCTTGTTTGAAAACAAAGTTCAATGTGATTGGGGAAGTAGCGACTTTCGATGTGATCGTTTTAAATGCACTAAAACACTCCTTTATCTTTTTCTTGGCGATATTCATATTAAGGAGGAGCACATTGAAACTGAGCCTTTAAATCACAATATAACGAAATACATTGGCAAGAGAAAACAAAAACCACATTGAAATAATAATTTAAGTAACAGTAATTTGGACTACATATTGAAAATATATACTTTGTAAACCTGATATGTATACCAATAAATATTTAACATCATATCCTTATTTTGATTGGATTATTTTAATGATAAAAATTATTTCGTTCAAAACATCGGAAAATTCTTTGGTTATTTGAAAATAATTTCTTGATAATTTTAGGTCAAACGGATACAGTTTTTCGCAATAATACTCTACAGACTTAGATAGCTGTAGAAAAGACCATACTGCATGTAATAAGATATATTAAATTCCAATTTTATATGTTATATTTATAGCTATCTCGATTACAACAAAATAACAAGTCTTGGTGTTGGATTATTTGACAGACTGTCTGAGTTAAAGAAGTTGTAAGTACGAAGCCTGAAAATATCATCACGTGACTCCTTGAAATCACGATACAACTGAAGTTTGAAAATGTAACTGTTAAAAATTATGATGTACAAATTCACGTCATGTTTTTTCGTTTAAAACGTCACTTCCTAGTACATTTAATTGGGAACATGACTATTTCAGTCACAAACAGACTCCCAAGTTGAAATTCTATGTAAATTTTTTACTAACATTAAAATGAATGAATATTTTACGAAAGGATATGGAGTAAATGAACATAACACATATGTCTTTATTTCTCATAAACTGTATATAAAGTAACAGAGAATATCATGTAACATAAATGTATTTAAATTTAAGCTCATGTGTTTTACAGGAAGACCTAAAATACTTGCTGATTGATGATTTAATCGGGGGGATTGATTTTCATATTTAGAATTTTAATAAACTTACAAAGTTTCTCTAAAATGCCTGTATTTGATGAAGTAAAAAAAACAATTAAATTTCTAATTAATGAAGTCACACGTGTCTTATTGTAAACAAGCATCTTTCAACAAATTCCAATGTCAAATTTAACCTACCTTAACATGTTTAAGGTAGTTGGGGTGTCTTGGTCTCTGACATAAGATTTTTTAAAAATTTGTAAAATGAAACTTTGAGCAATATGCTATAAAAATATGCAAAAATATTTGGTCACGGGTATGTCAAAAAAGATACAGAGTTCTAAAGATTGGTCAAATTTGGTGTTTTCACACTATATTTACAATATAATTATAAGGGAAATAGCCCTCTACCACAGTTAAATGGCATATTTTTTCTATAAGCAGACATACAATTTTTTCCAAACTTTGTATATTTATTGTTACGATATAGAACTTCGATATAAAACATAAAAAAGATATGTCACGGACCTTTTGAAAAAATTATATCATGAAACATGAACATTTTGTAGGTTTTTCAAGAAAGGGGAAATAACTTAATTAAAGTAATTCGGGACCCCAAAATGAAAGAAATCCATTTTTTGGAAAGATTATGATAAATATAATTTGTTCAAATGCTTTTGACAAATTAAAAAAGAATTGGGATCAACTACCTTATTTTTTTGTAACAAACTTAGAAAATCTTACTTATTCCATGGTAGTTCAGATTAGAATTATCTCCCTTTGATACAACTTTTTGAATTGGTTCTCTGTTATAAAGAACACGAGAGTATGTACTTTTTAACAGAAAAGAATATCCTTTTCAGTGCCTTCAAATTTCAATCTTGTCGACGATACATATGTTCGACTGCTAATATTTCAGAAAACATACAAGTGTGGCATATATTAATCTTATTCCAAGGAAATGCACTTACCAGATACCTAACCTGGGATCAAAATTTATGACTAACTGCCCTACCTCTCTGTGATTGTGAGACATGCAAAACATTTTTTATTTAATTTTGTTTCGTTTTTGCTTTGTTTTGTTTTGTTTTTGGTTTTTGTTTTTTTTGTTTTTTGTTTTGTTTTGTTTTTTTTCTTCATGTATCTACGTGAAGAAAAGATAGCCAAATTTGATGTATAACGGTGTCGTTGAAATAAAAAACACTTGGAGTATGAAATAGCTGACGCTTTGAGTTGTATGATACATTTATATTTATCAATTACTGTCAGTCGAGAAACCTTCTTTATGAAGTATTACCTGTAGTTTGAAATTCGTTGTCGTGGACCTCCTATATAGAGCTAATCTTGTCTTGCTTCCTTAGCATTGCCAGTTTGTTGACAAGTATAAAGCATTATTGTCTATGATGATTCTCTTTTGATGTACTCAAAAAAGTCTCTTAAATACATTGTAAAACCAAGCAATTGAACAACGCTCTTATTGTTTCTCTTCACCTTGAAGTAAACATGAGGCTTCAACGCGGCTTTTAAAACTGGTTAGAGCAGAATTCATTGCTAAATATCGAACAAGGCTACATCCTTGTTGTTTTTTACACATAGATGTGGGATCGTCAACAAACATGAAATTAACTGGCAAAGTGTTCTCACGGCCTCTATCATTCTTTGCCCGACAAAAATACTAATGGAAGACATTAATTATATATAAACAACCACAGACTGTCATCGAGTCAATTGCAAGAAAATTTGATAAAATAAAATCATGGGATTTGGGCACCATGACGGTTTGATACCACCAAAAGGAAATTCTTCCACCAAGTTGTATGTTAATATAGTACCGTAATACATAGAGTATGGATATTTCTATGGGATGAGTGAAATAGTTCTTTATTTAGAGTAATAAACCTGCATACTGTTTGAAAGGTGAACATATAAGTTAACCCAAAAAATCTTTACTTTATACCTATCAGTTGTAAACAATGACATGACCATTTCACGGGTTGACAGTGAAAATGAGAGTTGAATTTTGCTAATTGTATACACCCAGTGGAGTGCATTTTCTTAAATTAAATGAAAGGTGTCCTTAATTTTTTTTGTTGAGGCTCAAGATATATCAAATTAATTAGGTAAGACGTTTCGCTTTATTTGAAACGACAGTAAATGTGCTTTGGTTCTGAGAAAATGATCAATTTAACAAAGACAAATAGGGCAAAATCGATTACTATATGTTCTATATGTATTGGAAGCGTGAGTTAAAGATTTCCAAGTAATCTTTAATGTAAACAAAATATTAACGTAATGTATAATACCTTTGAACATGATCATAACTACAAAAATTTCTAAAGTAGAATAACTATATTTCGCCTTTTCCAATTTTGAAACTATTTACCTGTCAATAGTTTTTGCAATATTTTATTATGACTACGATTTTTTTTTTGTAAATACAACTCCTTTGATCCTTCGCTATTCTACTGCCGTTCTTTCTTAGATTATTGACTGGCAGTGTGAATATTTATCCTGGACTTTTCCCTTCTTTCCCATTGGATAAAACTTTTATTGATAATTAAGAATGCTCTGACATAATGTATTTCTAAGTAATTAGCTCTAAACTTGTTATGCTAATTACTGTGAAGACTATTTACTTTGTAGCAGAAAAGATTTTGTTGATGAAAACATGTGAAATTGTTATGTTTAAATAATAGTAAAAATATAAAAAATGATACAGTGGAATGAGAGAATTATTATTTAAATATGATTGCAAAATGTAAATCTACGCCTCAGGTAAAAGTCAGGGTCTTGAGGACACCAAACTTGCTATTCCCTCAAAATAAGTAATTTTTTTATTCAACTATTCAAGATAACAAAAGAAGTACTAAACCATTACAATACATTTACAAATTAAATAAACATTTATATTTGTTTTCAAAACATGTATTTGGATCATCAACTAAAATATCCATTCTTTTGAATTACAGAAGTTTGGATCATAACCAATTGAAAGAACTGCCTGCTGGATTACTTAAGACCACTCGAGTCTCAGAGGTGTAAGAATCTCTAAGAAGAAGAATGCGAAAAATAAAATGCAATACTTATCAATTATTATGTTATAGAACAAATATGGATAGAATCAAGTTAATCATTGTATTATACAAATAATGTCAGAACTCTTATGACATGAGATTGTTTATTAGCAACTCTTTTTTCCGCACATTAATTCGATTTTTTTTTAAAGTTGTTAGATTAAAAACTAAATAATTATGGCGGACACTTGTGCTGTAGAGCGTTTTTTGTCAGTGTCATGTCCAAAAGTAAATTGAAAGTAGAGTTGTTTGACTATCCCGTTTCTTTTTTTTTGTTTTTTTTTAACAGAGAAAAATCAGTTTATCTGTAATGAAACGTGTTGAAAAATATTGTGAATGAATGCTGATGAATGCCAGTTTGTATAGTATCTGTTTTATGTAAGAGTGTGTTTGCTCTAGCTTTTAAAAGCTAGCTAAAAGTTTAACTTTAACACTAAAATTCTCCGTAGAGGTAAGACAGAGGTGATTGATCAGTGATAACAAAAGATAACAAAAGAATTTAATATGATAAATGCACATGAGACAAAGTTTCTGCAATTACACGGTATAACCAATTAATGGAAGAACGCTTTTATTGTTGTTCTTTATCTTTAAGTCATCATGAAGCCTTCAATATTCGCTGTTACTTATACCTAATAATAAGCTCAAGATCGCATCGAGCAACGGTCTAAGCGGAATCATTTGCTAATTGTCGTATAATTTCCTCACTGGTTCCCGAATAAGTAATGTGAAACTGCAATAGACTAGATTTCACCAATTATTATTTGTATTTCGTCCTCTTTAATTTAAATTAAGTCAAAACATCTCATTCAACAATGAGCTTTGCTCATACCTCAGAGAAAATGCAAAATGGCCCTTAGTACCGGTTTTAGCGAAATTCATTGCTAGATGTCAAACTTCCGTAACGGATCTTGAAAAAAAAAAAAAAAAAAATCAGTTCTACTGCTTTGCTATCAAATATCTAAAGAACTCATTTCATTTACTTCATCTTTCAGAATACTTAACCATAATTTATTATCAAGTTTTCCAATAGGACTATTTGAAGGTCTTGAATGGATGTAAGTATTCAATATCAATAAAACGGGTAGTAAAATGACTATTTATTGAAGGCAAACATTACTATTTTGATTTTTCCAACTAAAATTGTATAATTACGAAACTTGATAACAGACAGACTTTTATCGTGGCATGTTGTCTCGTTTTTAATCGTATGCAAACCAAAAGTAATGAAACAATACGAATCAAAATGCGAAAAACAAGATTTTTTTTTTGTTACGGACTTTAGTCATTATCAAATGATCATGTTATTTCGAGCTTCATATGTTATGCTGTGATAATGTCCGTATCAAAAACAAAATATCTCATATTTCATTTATCGGTTATTCACCTATTTTTTAATATATGTAGAAATGAAGTTTTCTGAAATTTATATTTATATTTGATATGGCAACTATATTGTTATTGCTATGTTTAAGGTACATGTTTCTTTTATTATTCTATAATATATAAATACTAATGGTAAAGTTGCATTGACATTAAAATGAATAAAAAATGATATTCACTCGATAGAAAGGATATTCACTCCATGAAAAGGATATTCACCGCGGGAAACGTCACGNATCGGTTATTCACCTATTTTTTAATATATGTAGAAATGAAGTTTTCTGAAATTTATATTTATATTTGATATGGCAACTATATTGTTATTGCTATGTTTAAGGTACATGTTTCTTTTATAATTAAATTCGTCAATACATTAACAATATATATACAATACATCAAATATAAACAAAAAAAAAAAAAAAACGAATTCATAATGGATTTAGAAACAAGAGCAAAGGTCTTATATTAATCTTTATCCCATATTACTTAAAGATCACTATGTGCAAACATGCACATAAAATATAACAATTACTTATAAATGAACTTAAGGTAGTAATGTAAAAAATACAATGCAAAATGCATTTACAACAATTTATAAACAAAAAGAACATCTAGAATGAAGCATCTGAGAACAAGAGTAAGAATAGTAAAGATATAATTATTAAGTATAATTAGATTGCTACTGATAATAAATTTCTGCACGTTAATGAATACTTAGTTATTTTTGTTTTTTAAACAAGAGGCTCTCAAGAGCCTGTATCGCTCATCTGGGTCATGGCTGACAAAATAAGTCAAAATAATCACAACGTTTAAGGTTCTCATTTTCAAATTTGTTTATTAATGTTTAAGGGTCTCATTTTGAAGTTTGATGATGTTTATTAATGTTTAAGGGTCTCATTTTGAAGTTTGCTGATGTTGTATGAACCAAAATTAAACTATGTTCCCCACTGGCAGCTTTTTTTGACGGGGCGTAAACAAACTGTCACCTTTCTTGAAGGAGACCATGTAAGGATCATTGTGCCTCACTTTGGTTCCAATTGGCAGAGTATTTTCAGAGGAGATCTTAAAATGATTTCCCATGGGGTCCAAGGTTAAACAATGTTCCCCGCTGAATACCAACTTGCATGCTATGCGGACATCCAGACACATTTTATGAAGGGGACCAAGTAAGGAGCATTGTGACTAAGTATGATTCCAATTGGCCATGTACTTTCAGAGGAGAAGATCTTTGAATATGTTTCCCTATAGGGTCCAATGTTAAAAACATGTTCCCTCCTGGCGGCCATCTAGGATATATGATGTGGACTTGCTGAACACATTTTTAAAAGGGGCCACCTATGGACCATTGTGACTAAGTTTGGTTCCAATTAGCCCAGTATTTTCAGAAGAGAAGATTTTTGCAATATTGTCCAATTTTGGACAAAGTTCCCCGCTGGCGGCCATCTTGGATGACGTGCAGACTTGCCAGACAAAATTTTCAAAGGGGACCACCAAAGGACTGTTGTGACCAAGTTTGGTTCTAATTGGCGCAGTAGTTTCAGAGAAGATCTTTGAATGCTTTCCCATAGGGTCCAATGTTAAACCGCGTTCCCTGCTGGGTCCCATCTTGGATATGATACAGACTTGCCAGACACTTTTTTAAATGGGGCCACCTAAGGACCATTGTGCCCAAGTTTGGTTCCAATTGGCCCAATGGTTTCAGAGAAGATGATGTTTGAATGAAAAATTTACGATGGACAGACCACTGAAGGCAAGAGGATCACCATGGCAGAGCCATGCAGGTCAGCTACAACGTTATACAGGCATTGAAGCATAGATGCAACTTCAATATTAACTGAGAAAGATGTTTGCATTGTGGACAAGTAAACTTAACTAACTGATACAATATACAGTTATATACAATTATTATTTAATTGTGAAATAAGTATAGTTTATGAAAGTATTTTTGCAAAAAAAATGTAAAAATTTGTACAAAATTTTTTTTTTGCTCTTGATTATGCAACAAATAATTATTTCTAATAAAGTGATAGCAGGGAATTTCTCTAAAACTTAAAAGAGAAAAGTAAACAAAAGAAGATTTGAAAGCAGAAATTAAAGGGAAATAACCATATTGGATTGATTTTTTTTGGGGTGAAAAAAGTCAATAACTACAACACAGGCAGTTGGATTTTCTTCAAAATTTCAGAGTATGTAGATCTTGATATGCTGAACATTTTTCAAATTTACACTTCACCTCTTTCTGTTACAGTTTTTGAAATAAAAAATAAAAAATGCATAAATTTTTGAAAATTTTACGGAAAAAGGGCTGTAACTCTAAGACGGTTTTTCCGATTTTCTTCGAAATTGCAGGGCAGATAGATCACGTCATTCTGAACAATTCTACTCCATGTCAGATTTTTGATATCTGCAACGGTTTTGAAGTTATTTGCCAAAAACAGCAATTTACCCCTATGTTCTATTTTTAGTAACAGCGGCCATGTTGTTTGGTCCTCGGACTAAATTTTTAAACTACATACTCTGGTGATGACCCAGGCCAAGTTTGGATCAAATTGGCCCAGTGGTTTCAGAGGAGAAGATTTTTGAAGAAAAGTTTACGTAGGACGGATGACGGACGACGGACGCCAAGTGATGGCAAAAGCTCACCCTGGCAGAGCCAGGTGAGCTAAAAAAGGTGTTCCGTGCTTTCTATTTCGCCACAAATACAATAGACCATATCCGAGTTCTGGTAGTTAGATTCACCAATTGTTGTTTATCCGCCATACGTCACAAACGTGTCCGCCCCATAAGATAAACAAACCGTAATTTCGAGACGTTTTATGCTTTATGACGTGACGTTTTCAATATTGTGACGTGTTGAAAAGTAGTTTGGTAAATTCTGATACAAGATCTCGGATATGGTCTATTAGGTGAAGGAAAACTTTTTTTTTAAATATGTGTTGGTATACATTACTACAATTCAATCGAAGTCGAGCATGATGAACTTGTTCAAGGCGATTATCAGAATTAGAATGTAGGGGCTTTCTAACTTGCTGTTCTCGTAGGGTAATTTTGAAAGCAGCGAAATAGGAATAGATGGTAGATTATTCGGTTGTTGGTTCCAGTTTCTAACAGTAGCTGGAAGGAAATAGTTAGAGTAAAAGGAAGTTCTAGTGTATGAGCGCTGAAAGTCATTCGAATTCCGTGAATTATACGTATGAATAGTTTAAACTGGTTAGGTAGCATAGCATTTAAGTAATTAGGAGTCATACGATATGTCATTTTATAGAAAGTAAGTCAGTCTGTGAATTTGTCGTCTGTCAGTTAATTTTCCCACCCAGTTTCATCATATTTACTAATAGATGTAAGCCAGGTTCCTCTGGTAACTATTCTTGATGCCTTTATTTGAACATTTTCAATTTTGTCAATGAGCATAACAGTAGAATTGTCCATAATGACATTAGCATATTCAATAATGGAATGCACCTTCCATGTTTTGTTCCGTCTGGTGTCACCAGTGTGCTTTCAGGTTTTGTTCTGTGACGTTGTGTTACCGGAAAAATT
Source organism: Modiolus philippinarum (assembly GCA_002080025.1). Lineage (NCBI taxonomy): Eukaryota > Metazoa > Mollusca > Bivalvia > Mytilida > Modiolidae > Modiolus > Modiolus philippinarum. The sequence continues at coordinate 19,822 of MJUU01058964.1, read as the reverse complement.
CACCAACAAGGAACAATTTTTGAACATGTGTGAAATAAATACCATTTTCCCCGCGATTTCACTGATATTGTAGCAGCAACACCAATCGGGAAAAGCAGGAAGGTGAAATCCATTGGTCTGACGTATGTATATAAAGCTGTTTAAGTTTTCTTCTATTTAGAGTAAATTAAAATTTTCTGATTATATTTAATCTATTAAATGCTTTCCATTAATCATGTGACGCGTGCATGTATGAACGCGTATTGCGAATGCATAACAAGCCGCATGTGAAGTCATTGACCCGGTATTACAGTATATGTGCCGTGGCCACGTGACACTGACATAATCAGCCAATGAAAATCAAATAATGTCTAGAATAACAAGAACATAAAATCAAGTCTTGCAAATCTTAGGTCAAAATAAATAAGACAAAGTATTTTTTTGCAAATTACAGTTCCAAAGTAACAAGACATAATCAAGACTTGCATATCATAGGAATAAAAAAGCATGTTGAAAGTCTTTCAAATCACTGGCCTTAAAGAACAAGACGAAGGAAACGTGTTCAAGTCAGCTAGATGAACAAATCACAAGTCAAAGTAAAGATCGATAAAGTGTTAAAAAACGAAGTGGGGGAAATGTATTACAGGTCGCAGAACCTGCACAAAACAAAACAAAAAAAAACTGTACAATATGGACCACATTTGTAAAGTAACATTGTTGTTGACGGGAAAACAAATATTTTGCAGTTATCAGAATATAAATCCCCATTTATCGATATACTTGACGTTACAGTCCAAACAGTTGAAATAACATATAGAACTAGTAGATAATTTCATGTGATTGAAATGTATATAAATAACTACTGAAAATAGAAATAATTGAAAGTATGGCATAAACTTTGAAAATTAACATGGATTCTCTGTAAGCACCAGAATTACTTGGAAATATCCTGTCACAGATTTAGCTGATTTTCATTGTATATATTGAGAGTAAACACATGAGTCACAAAAATAATGTTAGTTTGAATTTATTGGCCTCCGTTGCCATGGCTACCACGACGGTAAATTTGGCCATTAAAAAAAACCCCTAAAATATGCACTTTTTCAAGGGATATACTTGTATTTCATATCTCATTTTTTAAGATGTTAATTTAGAGCATTATTTATCATCTCAAAAAAGACTTTAACACTTTGCAAAAATATGAAGTCATAACGAGGCTATCGAATATATCAAGAAATTCATCGGTGACCTGTATGTCGAGTTTATGCAGTTGGTGCCTTTTCTAAAAACTGAAGCTGAAAAGTGACAAAATTGGCATAATTTTGTCGAAAATTTGCCGTCAAAAAGGCTAATTTCTTGAAATTTCTTTTAGCCTTGTTCTGACTTCAAATTTATGTTAATTTGTGAAACTGTTTCGGAGATGGTCAACAATGCCCTTAATTCATCTCTCACAAAATTTTATCTGGTATGCACTGATCTTCCTTGAAATATTTTGGGTTTAAAAAATGACTATTTAAGGGCTTTTGAAATGACCAAAATGGACGCAATCGTTACCATGGCAAAGGAAGTCAATAATAATAAATTAGCATTATTTTTGTGATTCATGGGTTAGTATCAAATAACTAAATACCGAAGTTACTGTGAATTTTTTTCTGCATATGCACATTTCGACAACTTATGTCTCTTCAGTGCAGATAAAATCTAAAACTATGAAATGAATATCTGGTAAATCTGTGACATGCCCTTTCTCGGCCTATATTAAAATTGTTTGGTCCTTATAGAGAATCTGTGTAAAGCTTTAATCGTCAAAATAAAAATATTTAAATCTGAAGTTGAAGATTTTGCATAACTTTATTCAATTACAATACTCTTGGATATATACTACTAGAAAATTTTCTTGTAATTGATCTAAAATTTCTAACAATTAAATAAACAACATACCCAAATTTCATTTCTCCGAGAACGTACACAAACGCTCTGTAAAATTTAGTACATGTCTATTTTCTACTTCCTTAAGGAGAATCAGTCACTACAAAATACATCGAACTCAAATAGCACAGTGACAATAGCTTTAATAGATATATTTAAAGCTTCAAAGCAACAAAGATGATTTTAATAATATTCAACATCAATGTTTATAAGCCATAGATGAAACTGGCTGTTTCAAACGCCACAGTGATTTAAAAATCTTTCTTTCTCCCTTAACCTAGGCATACTACTTCACAAGACATAACATCTACAGAGACTCAAATAAATTTGATATCGGTATTTGTATAATTATTTGTTTTGTCTGTGATAAGGATAATTTGAACTGACATACATACCGCATGTAACTTATTTTGCGGATCCATAATTTCGCAATTTCTTTTAAATTCCCTAAACTCCATTTTCTGGACTGATATTTTAAATTACCGTTTAAATTTATAAATTAATATAAATAACCCGAATAATGCCAAAATCAGATACCTGCAGAAATAAACACATATACAATGTTTAGTTAAATTATCCTAGGTATGTAATTTAATGATATTCGGAATGGACTGCCTGCAAATATTATAGGATTAAACCATGGTTTTTTAGGAAATTATCTATGTTAAAACTCCGGCAGCTCACTCACAAACTGAATACTTATGTTGAGTTTATGAGTTACCTACCGCAGTTTAAACATAGATAATTTCTTAAAAACCAGTGTTAAATTCTTATGATCCCAAATCAGTGAGTTAAAAATATGTTTGATCAGCTTTATTTGCTGCACTATATTTTCGCGGAACGGATAAATGGACAAACGGAAATATCGAAAAATATCTATCTCTTTTGTCAATTCTGACGTTGACCAATGAAATTTAACGTTACTATTACATTTGGAATTATAGAAGTATCTAAAGTTGTTTTTCATTTATATCTTACAGCCGACTGTTTGGAAATCTGTTATCAAGTATACCTATAAGTACATTCGACCATCTTTTTATCCTAGAAGGCATGTAAGTATATAATTTGAATACAGACATCACACTGCTAAAAGACAAAAGTAAAAAAACTAGAACTCCTGTTGCTTGAGAACAGCTATTACCTAAACGGTTGATTCATTTCCAGAGCTCCTAATCGAAAGAGAGAGCAACAATTTTACCGTTTAGTTTTAGTTTACCGTTTGCAATATTTATATTGATGATTCATTGTTAAAATGAAGTTCTTCTTGTGCTATAGGTTCAAAGTTTAGCTCTGAAGTTCAAAATTTAAACATAATTTTTAAATCAGTAAGTGGAACCACCAAATTACAACATCTACAAACCTCACGTGTATACCCGCTTCAATTTTAAAACCGCCATATTTGTCATAATTAGAATCGAAATACAATGTAATTCATGCAAGCTATCTATTATAGTAGTTAAACACGGGTAGACATAATTTTGTAATTTCATACGTCTTGCTAGCACTTGAGCTAAATGAATTACGAATAATGCGAACCAATGTTAAAATTTTAATTGACGAAAGTTTGCATGAATTTTTCCAGATTTTGAAGATTAAAAGCTAGATTTAGACATTTCGTTGGTAAATCATTGTCCAATCCATATTCAGATATCACGTTTACAAATTTTTCGTTGATTCATAGTAATTTTCAGTTGACCGTTGTTGTGTGTTTTGACACTTAAACAAAGTCATTAGCATACGGGCTTACTAGAAACAATGGCAGTAGAATATCGAAAGAACAAGAGAAGCGATAACCACAAAAATCGAAGTCCAAAGACATGGCAAAAACGGCAGCAGAGAAAAACAAGGACAAAGCAAGGACGTGAGGCAGCTACAATGCACGGAAATAAAAAGACATAAAGAACTAAGGTACTCATTGTGAGAACTCCCATTAAACCCGGGAATGACATCAGATGCTCCGGAAGGATGACCATGTCATGCTCCGCTAGCGGCACTCAAAACCAATTATGTCAAATCCGTGAAACGTGAAATCTAGCTGAAAATGTCCGTTTTAATTTTTGGACACAGATACGTCATATCTGTCGATGATAGCATGGTAATGGCCATAGAATTTTGGATTCAGGAAAATCCATTGTAGGAAGAAAAAATATATCTGAAGTAAACGCTTATAAAAATCTCAATTGTTTTGAAACCTCAAATTTTCAGACTGTCGTGATCATACAATTTTCAATCAAACAGATGATTCATTTTATAACCGGTAATAAGAATCAAATGCCTAGAAAGGTGATATCCAATCTTATGCATTGCCCAAGAGTAAAACCCAGAACAAGAAACCATAAGCAAATCTTAAAAGTAACGAATGCTTTCTTATGCTTTGTGTATAAAAACTGAGCAACACTAGAGGTAAGCTTCAGATGTTTGTCCAATTATATCTATAGACACAATTTAATTATAGTTAATTTTTCAAATGTGTACTTGATACATCCTTGAAATAATTAGTTCCAGATACATCATAGGATCAATCGTCTCTCAATCTTCCGCAATGTAAATATTCGGTCTTTACATTCAAGAGAGTTGTCGTTCCTTTCCTGATAGTAGGTATCATAAACTTCCGATGTACAAGTTTGACAGCGTGTAGGTTAACAATAAAAATGCAATCATAATTTTTCCAAAATGAGCGCCTTTAGTTTTACCGGAAACACTACATGAATTTGAAGAAATGTGACATTCAAAAGTTTGAAAGGGAACAAAAGTTGTCCGTGAGTGGCAAGACAGAAGATGTCGCAACAAGAAAAAATTGAACGTATTTTTTATAATTACTTATACACATGTTATATACTGTGCCGGACATAAGCCCCAAGTTTTCACTATTTTCTGTTTCGAAATAAGGGACCATTGGGTATAAGGAACATCTTTTTTAATGAATGGAAAACATTTGGATCTGACATAGCACATCGTGAACTGGTCATCGATCATATTTATCATAGTTTATGTCTGTATCCCTCTTTAAAAAAGTTAAATCCACGAATGAATTGTCTGTAGCATTTCATTTTTTCCCTGGTTTTCTGTTTTGTGACAATTGTAATGAGGTACTTATGAACATCTTTGTTTGTTATTTTTGGCAATCCACCAACCAAAATTAAGCTCTTTTATATCTGATGTTTTCAAACCCATGTTGGAGTCATCTACAACATCTTCCTCATCTGTTCGTTACACCAAAATTCAGCTGTATGTTTTCAAAATATTGCACANTCACAGGTTGGGGTGAATTATCTTCAGTATAAGCAGATGATACAACTCTTTTTTAAAACTTGTTTCCGGGAGCCCAAATCTAATTTAAAATAAACTTTTCACAGAAGTTGTTTCCCATAGGTGTGCCAGGTCGATGTAATGAAAATTCTAATTTGACTCTCTTCTTTCGCTTTAGAAACAAAGCTATGTTCTAATTCCAACAATATTTTTTAGTGCATGCGTATGTTTTGTTACAAAAGGGCATTCGTAATGTACAATTTCACGTTTTATTCACTCAATATTCATTTAATTTTGTGTAAGTAACGTTTTAAATAATAAATCACACCGAAATCCACATGAAATAATGACAATATTAGAAATTTACAACAGTTACTAAATTTAAGACTTGCAGCTGAAATTGACATAACCGTAACCTAGCAACGAATGTGTTGTTGTTACGAAATCTTATCTATGTTGCATATCATGCTCTACGATTTAAATATAAAACTTTTAATTTTTAACGTTAATAAAATTATAAATATGAGTTTTATTCCTTTTCTTTCCTATTTTTTGCTTCAAAAATAACATAACTAAGCAGTCATATAAATCAGAAACACAACCAGCTCATACTTATTACCGCTTCGATTTTTAAAATATCCGTATTTTCTATGTCTCATAACAGATTTTGGAAAAATTCATAAGCTTATGAGCCACTTTTATTAATTAAACAACGAATATAGATTTTACTATGTCCATTTATGTGCGTTCGTATGCAGTTTTCCGACATATTTCAATTCTAGTGCAAAACCGAATATTGCTCTCTAAGAGCCGCTTCGAATGTTTAAAACTCTTGTTAAATATATTAGAATCGAAATAGATTATTGCAATTGGGCTCTATGCGAATTAGAACATGGTCAGACCTTATATTTGTCTTCATTTTATACCTCGCTATCGCTCGGTATAAAATATTGACAAATATAAGGTCTGCCCATGTTCTAATCCGCATAGAGCCCGCTTGCAATAATCTATTTCTTAAGCAAAGCTTATAATACAAATCTGCAGTGTTCATTTTCATTCAATATTTGGAGCAATTACTGGAACGAATGAAGAAATTTGCTTATACCTTTAGACTT
>MJUU01058963.1:17382-30408 GCA_002080025.1 Modiolus philippinarum | reverse complement strand
ATGAAATGTTTCTTGATATCTATAGAAATTTTTTTGTAAAAAAGATTATTTAAATCATTCAGCATATTTTCTTCATTTATTCACTTTCGTTTTACATGTATCTATATATCAAGGATGAGGGATGTTACTAAAAATATCTTTTATTTCATTTCTTCTCTTCTGTGTATACCTCCACTTTTGGGGAACCAGTATTGATGATCCCTGGTGTAATCAAAGTACTGATAACACTGATAAACAGAACACAATGAGTTGGCTATAAATGTTCCAAAAAGGGGGGTGGGGTGAAAATTGTTTTCTTAATAATGTTTAGATAATGATTGGAAGGGTTCATTTGGGTGACTTCTGTGTTTGCATCCAATTGCAATCATCATTTGATGTGATTAAACTTTTCTGTTGATACCAGAATTTATTTCTACAAATTATTTTGTCAGAAGGACATTCATTGTTCAAAGTTGCTAAATGTTTCTTCTTTACTTCTACCCGGGGGCATTATTGTTTCACAAAACACATCTTGTTTTTACTTTGAATTGTTCAAAAAGAAAATGTAAACAGGAGGTCATACAAATTTCACAAAGTATTGTTAAGGACATGGTAAAATTTTGTTTGTTGTCCCTTAGTTAAAAAAAAGCCAATTTTTTTTTAATTTATCACCCAATGTGCTTGTCTATCAGAATACATCAATATCATATCAACTGAAAAAATTTGTTTTGTGCATTCTTTTGTTCTTTCAATTTTTTTTCGAATTGCCAACCACAAGTAGTTTTTTACTTAACACATACATGTTAAAAGTTTTATTTTGCGATTATGAAAGTTAATGACTTAAAACTTCCATTATAAATATAATGATATTTACACTTATGCTTATGGCCACTTTAAAATAAACTGAAATAATTCAAGGATTATATTCCACTTGAGTATATGATAAACAAACCGTAGAACCTCTATACTTAGTTGAGAAACCATGGAAGAATGATTGACTTAGGAATTTAAAGTTTTTGTTTGTTGAGAAACTCAATACTAGCAACGAGTTGTTTTCATTTCTTTGACTTGAACTATTTAATTTTCCGATAATTGGGGTAAAACTTTTCGAAGTGATCTTATCGAAGAATATTGGAAACCAATTTGTCTAATGCAAGATTGGTTTTTAATTATTATTGGACCAAATCTTTTATATAAATGCTAACAAAAATAATTGATTGCAGAAAGGTAACCAAACCAATTATAATGTTTCCTCTCACTATAACATTGTAGAAGACCATGTGTTTTAATTTTCACATTAGGTTATAACAATATTTTAAAGACAAACATGCATTCACGAACTGCATGCACTACAAAGTTTAATTCCAATGCACTAATGTTTGTAATGCTAATTTTGATTGGATTGCTTCAAAATTTTCAGGAGGTAAAATCCATGATTTACTGTCGAAACCAATAGCAACGTAATTGCGCACACGCGTACCAAACTTCCTGTAATTTTTAAATCGATTTAAAACATTCTTTTTTGATTTTGCATTAGAACAGAGATAACCAAACTGTATTTTTTAATCTTCAGGGCTAAATCCAAGATTTTACTGTCGCAAGCGTCCGTTTTAAGGCTCTGCTAACGCATTGCCGGAAAACTCTTATTGCGACAATAAAATCTACTATTTACCCCCTCAGATCCTAAAATACAGTACAGTTATCTCTTAAATGCTTTTATCCCTGTACTCATTATTTAAGTAAAATCATCTTGTATCCTCCATTGCATAAAGTAATTTCCCTTACCAAGCAAAAATTGTTGCGGCAATATTACCACAATATTGCGGCTATATTGCTGCAACATATTTTTGTCACCAGAACTGTTCTTATACACTCTTTCAAATGTTACCGCTGACATTCTGGCTACAAAATTTTATAACCAGAAGTAAGTTTTCTGGCAATATTGCCAGAAATGTTACCAGAAATTGTTCTGGTGACATTCTGGCAACAAATTCATATCACCAGAAGGAAGTTTTCTGGCAATATTGCCACAATGTTACCAGAACTTATGGAATGCAGACAGAATATTGACAGAATATTGACAGAACTAAGGTTTGTGGCAACAAAAGGTCACAGCTATAAATGAAATATTATCTTTCATTTGAAAAGTACCAATCAAATGTTAACATACAAAAGAAATTTTGGCTCCTTACATTTACATTTTTGTATTTCAAACAAAGGAAAAGATTAGTACAAGGAGTATTTCTTGCATGTGACATTATGTGTGCATATATAGAAAATTGTGGAATATATTGGAATAATGGATTTATTTTAACATTGCACATTATATAAAGTAAGTGAAATAATATTTTTCTTATAAATTAATCTTTATACATCTCCTAGCTTGTAATATGAATTGAAAATTCTAGCTGTCGAAAAGAATTTATTACTGAATTGATCAGACATTTTTTCATTAACCTTAACTGATACTACAATATGAAAACTATAATACTGCATTAAAAAAAAATATAGCTGCAACATTGTTTCTGGTGATAATTGCCGCAAAACTTATTTACATACGAATTGTGATATTACCGCAACATGTCACCAGAATATGCTGCAATATTGCGGTTATATTGCCACAAGATGTAGCCAGAAGGCCTGTATATTGGTAAGGGTTGATTTTTTTCATGCAATATAAGACTTAATTCTTGGTAAGAAATAATAATGGACCAATTTTTGGTACTTCATGTATAGAGGGGTTTGGCAATAACTTAAGGAGGTTAGCTCCTCATGTTTTGGATTTCTGTCAGATTTTCGGAATCCTTGGGTTTTATCCATTTAAAAGCATTATAATTTTTGCCCATTGACCCTTATTTTTTTCCATATTTTCATTTTATACATCTTTGTGAGCATTCTTTTAAAAAATCATTGAATTCTATTTATTCAGTCATATTCATTCATGATCAAAGAGTGCTAATGTTAATCCTATGAAAACTCAGAGAAGTTTGGTTTCCCGCCAAATTTTCAATCACTTAAATCTCAAAAACCAGACCATCAACCTATCAATTTTTTTTTCACTTATATTACTTCTATTTTAATTTTCTAACAAAAAATCATGTTTATTAGAAATCCTATTTATTTTCAAATGGAGTAGCGAACCCCCTTAAGGGAGCGTATCGTATACTTAAAGTTAATGGCAAATGAGAAAAAAGACTCTCAAAAAATGAGGTGGCAAATATATCAAGGACATATTTATTGTATATACAGAGATGTACTGGGATCCAAACATTCCATAGCAACATGTGATATTGACAAATATTGATGTTCCGATCAGTATTTTGTCTTAAGTACATTTCCTCAATATCCTTCTATTCTGTCACATCAATATAATTGTCCATTAAAAGTCATGTAATCATTTTCAGATATGCCCAACAATGAAAGGCACTAGGTAGTACTCCATATTTAATTACATTAGTTGTTAAAAGCCTTTAATTGTAAAAGAAATCAATGCGATAAAGTTGACACCTGGGTAGTTAATCCTTCACATCTCTATACAGGTTGTTGTTCTGTTTTGTCTGATAACTGTTGCAGAACTTTTACGATTTAATAAAAAAAAATGTGATACTTGAACGGTACTTGAATCATTGACCAATTTCTGTGAAAATGTTGGATAAAAAAAACATGATTGGGGATAAGCTGAAGTTCACTGACTTAATTTTGTGCGTGTTTTAATTGCTATTTACTTCCACAGAAAATCATTAGATGACCATAAACCCTTTCTTTGCAAAGTATGGTGATTTTATATGAATTTTTCTACTGTATTAACATGCGAACATTTTGGTTCGAAATACATACATGTTTGAAAGCTAAAATATATCGATCATCAAAGTTCTACTGTATATTAAATTTTCAAAACAAATAAAGAACATCATAATTCTCAGACGTCATGGTGTGGCAGGAAACTTGAAGTATAACTTTTTATTGTGTGAATTTTGAGTGTTACATGACTATAGCCTTACAGACCTCATTTACCGAAGTTTTGTTGGTTAAGGGAGTATATAAGCATCAGATTTCAGAAGCATTCGATATTCTTGGGTTTTATCCATTCAAGCAGGGTTAAATTTTTTTGCACATATATGTTTCATACTTTCTTGGTCATAGGTCACTTTAAAATGCATATAATAGGCAATGTGTAAAATTTTATAAACTTTCAATTATTTTCAAATATACAGCTAATGGAAATTGAAGGGAACTGTTTCCGGCCAAAATCTTGATGTCATATATCTCAAAAATTCTTACATTGATTTTCAAAATTTTTTTGCTGATGTTGTTCTGTTAGCAAAGTTCTTCAACACAAAAGGTCAGCATTTTAATTCTAATTACAAATTTTTGACACTCATACTCCCTGTATTACAATTTTTGTCTCACCCGCGACGAAAGTCGCGGAAAGCCAGACATATGCGTACAAAGTATGACGGCAGCGGCGGCGGCCTTTCATGTTAAGTTTTTGTGATTAGGTCATTTTCTCAGTAACTATAAGTGGTAGGTCAATGATATTTGGTATATAGGTTGGTCTTGAGTAGTACATGACAGTCTGCTATATGGTTTTTGTCTGTGACCTCAATTTCACGGTCCAATGAACATGTTAAGTTTTTGTGCTTAGTTTAGTTTCTCAGTAACTATAAGTGGTAGGTCAATGATATATGGTATGTAGGTTGGTCTTAGGTAGTACATGACCGTCTGTTGTATGGCTTTTGTCCTCGACCTCAATTTCACGGTCCAGTGAGCATGTTAAGTTTTTGTGATTAGGTCATTTTCTCATTAACTATAAGTGATAGGTCAATGCTATTTGGTATATAGGTTGGTCTTGGGTAGTACATGACAGTCTGCTATATGGTTTTTATCTGTGACCTCTATTTCACGGTCCAATGAACATGTTAAGTTTTACTTTTAGTGCTTAGTTCAGTTTTTCAGTAACTATAAGTGGTAGGTCAATGATATATGGTATGGAGGTTGGTCTTACGTAGTACTTGACAGTCTGTCATATGGCTTTAGTCCTTGACCTCAATTTCACGGTCTACTGAGCATGTTAAGTTTTTGTGATTAAGTCATTTTCTCAGTAATTATAAGTGGTAGGTCAATGATATTTGGTATATAGGTTGGTCTTGGGTAGTACATGACAGTCTGCTATATGGCTTTTGTTTGTGACCTCTATTTCATGGTCCAGTGATCATGTTAAGTTTCCCAGTATCTATTAATGTAAGGTCAATTATATTTGGTATTTGGGTTTGTCTTAAATAGAACATGACATCCAGCTGTTTGGCTTTAGCCCTTGACCTCATTTTTACAGTCTAATGAACATGTTTGGTTTTTCAGTATCTATCAGTAATAGGTCACTGGTATTTGCGTTTTGGTGATTCATGACAGTCTGCTCTATTGCTTTTGTCACTTACCCTAATTTCGCAGTCTAGCGAATCGTTAAGTTTTCTGATTTAGTCAGTTTGAGAATTCACGTAAATTTTGCGACCATGAAGGGACAGGCGAGACATCAATTTGGGTTCACACTTGTTTATTATTAACAATCATTTTTAAACAACAAAATGTTGCATTATTTATGCCTTTTACTTAATATCGGGATATTTTTGGCATACACTTTACTAAGGCATATTAGTTTCTTAGTTTGTACATGGGCCCATTTCACTCCTAAGATGCTAAGGCTCTCAATACCAGGGCATTTATGTCCATTGACAAGATTTTCACTTGATGACCTACCACCTAGGTTGTTTCCCTCATACAGGTGTAAGAGCACACATCCTTGAAAGCTGGAAAACTCTAGAATTTCATTTTGAACTTCAAGGGCCTCGAAAAGAATTTGCATTTAAAGATATTTGGAAATATCATTGAAAGACCCTGGAATTTGAGACTTTAAAGTTAATATCCATTAGCGTATGTAATCATTTCTGGATAAATATTTATCACAACTGAGAAATTTTTCAATGATTTTGGTCCTTGAAAATGACTAGAATATCCTTGAAAAGTCCTGGAAAAATCCTTGAATTTAGAGACACCAAAATTATGGCAACCCTGAGCATAAGATTAGAAATTTTCAAGGGGCAATTATTCTTTTTTGTTTACATTGGTTTATGCATGATACACAACCTAAAAAAAACAATGTGAAAGAGGATTTGAAGCCCCTTCTGTTGGTTTTATGGTACATGTGTGCTTTCAGTTGTCACACACATTTTAAAATGTTGGTAGTCCATCTGTATTTTGTGGCAATATTAGGTGTTTACATGAAAAAAAAAGTTTGAAGCGTTTTTTCTTATTTGATAAAAGTAGTTTTGGATCACCAAGTGCACAATTCTTTTCGATTAAAGGTTGTTGTGTCAAGATTCACCTTTTATCTCCTTCTATTATCTCCCTTAATTTTCAATGGATTATTAACTGCTCCCTAAAGGATAATTAAATTTACCTGTCCCTTTAAGTTGTCATGGCAATAATGTATACCAAAGTAAGATTATATCTCTTCTAAGTAAATGACTACTTAATAATTAACATCAAATATTTCTGAAGGCTAAAACATAAAAAATTCATTCCGTAGATTTACGTACATGCTAGTATTGGCCGCAGAATTAAGCTTAATTGGTTGGTGTTTCTCTCAAAGATAAATGATGAATAATTTAGTATTGTTTTATTCATAAATACATTCAACCATAAATGTTATTGCTAAGATTTTGCGTGGATAGCGCCTCACACCGACTGTTTGAAGACGTTTTTGTTTTGGTTACACATTTTTTATACTTCTTTGTCTAGGTGGCAGACGATTAAAAAGAATCTTTGGTGATTTCTTATAAATTGGATTTAGGATTTATTAGGATTTAAAATTTTCATTTAAAAAGGTAATTTATTTGTATGAGATTTTCAGTAATTTTTTTTATTTCAATCAGTTTAAAAAGTACACAGTTTGACAAATTAATGTTTAAGTCCCTCTTACATAAATTTAAGCAATGGGTATTACCAGTGCAAAAATATATAGAACTAAAAAAAAAAGTCTGAAATAATATCTATCAATGATATATTGTTGCAATTCCATTGTTACTTATGAATTAAATGTGGTGTTACGTCTTAAAATTGTCCACAAATTTATAGTTTTAGAAAATATTGTAATCTGATTGCAATCGAAATTTGACATTAATATATGTTTATGGCAAAGAAAGGTTCAAAAACTTCTATTTGGTCAATTCAACTATTAATTTCTTCGCCTTTCGGGTATTTAAATTAAATTTCAAATATTCACTCATTGATTTACCGTAATTTTTGTTCCTTAATAACTTTGTTTCCAACATTCAATTTTATTATTTTGAGAAGGTTTATAAATTTGGTTATTATTTACAAGGTCATAACGCTATTTGTATTTACATTCGGTATATATTTGATAAAGTGGAACATGTGTATTAGTTTATGTAGGTAAAAACACAAATTGATTAGGATAAAATTATAACTTTTTGACACTATAAAGATTAATCATATTTGATAGATGTCAAAAATATTTGATCTTGAAGAAAAATATGTCACTTTTACATCAATAATTGTTGATAAAATTGGTCAATCAACCTGGGCCTTTCTCTAAATTGTTAAGTTGTTCTGTAATGATTCTTTAAAACATACGTTAGGCCACATCAAATTAATTAATAGATTCTCATCCCCACCTGCCCCATTTTTTCTAAGCTGAAATTTTTTTTTTATTTTCAATTATTCAGAAATTTTCTTTAAATTCCTATCAATTTTAGTGAAAATCAGTAAAAAATATAAAATAAAACCCTCCCACCCACCCCAGATTTTTTGTTACAGGTGGATGAGAATCTACAAATTAAATTGATATGGCCTTATTTAGATTTTTAATAGTTGTTTACTTATATGTAGGGGGAAGTCTACTGCTCCCCTGCCCATTAAGAAAAAAATGCATTCCATTTTCATTTAACAAAATATATACTGTTTATTGTGCTCAAGAAATAATTTTTGCTTGCAATAAAGATAAAGATTTTCTGAAATGTAATATTTTATTGTGCAGCAAATGTAAGTAAAAGACACCAAAAAACAATTCTTTCAAAATAATTTGAGTTTGGCTCAAAAACATTTCATTTTTCCTATTAAGCAGGGGGATTTGTTGCTGTTCAAAGCCTAAACACATCCTGAAAAGGTTACATAGACAATCAGGCCATGTTTTACAGTTATCTCCCCTGGACTTCCTGGATTACTGGATGAAGCCACTTACCATTGCATGAGGCTTCTTCAGTAAGGGTTGTAAAGTTGCTTAGCAGTAATGGGGTCTGTGACAAAATATTTCATTTATTATATTTTCACAGACTGGGATGCATATGATTTGTATATCTTGTATGCCTTCAATGTGCTTCATGACTGCCACTACATAACAGCTGAAAAACTGTTGAAACTGGTATTATCCCCTTCACATGGAATCAATTACAATGGTTAAAACTAAATGATATAGACAATTTTCAAATTTTGATGTACAGTTACAGTCAAACTTCGATTTCTTGAACACCCAAGGGACCAATGAAAACAGTTCGAGTTAAGGGGTGTTCGAGTTATCAAACTCTGTTTAAACTTGAACAAAGAAAAAGAGTTCCAGACATCCATGGTGTTCAAGCTATTGTAGTTTGAGCCATGGAAGTTCTACTGTAGTTTGAAATAACTAATACTGCACAGAGCAGGACATGCTTACCCTTCCGGAGCACCTGATGTCACTCTTGTTAATTGAGAGTTCACACTGTTAGTGCTTTAGTTTTTTGTGTTGTATATGTACATGTTTGTAATGTGCGTGTGTTTTGTGGGCATGTGGTGTCTTTGGTCTTCCGTCTTCTGGTGTTCTTGCTTTTGCCTTGTCTCTGGACTTTGATTTATGTAATCTTGTGCTTTGTTCCTTCGGTATTCTACTGCCGTTGTCTAATACTGAAGTTCTTGTAAATTTGGTTGCTGCAGATGGCCATATTTGACAATTACTGACACTTCAGTGCAAATAAAATTAAAACATTTTTAGACCACAAACCGAGATACCATAAACCAAAAGATGTATAAAAGCTGTTTGATAACAATTAAACATAACATAGAAACTACGAAATAATCATATAAATTAATGGCAGTTTGATTTTGAGATGACATTTAGCTTACAAAGAAAAATTATTACGATGCAATGTAATTATATTTATATGTACTTGACAATTTTTCTCTTACTTTAACTAACCTTTCAGTATCTGCACCCTTACCTTCAATTGTTTTGCAAACAGAAGGATCAAATGATTAAATATAAGAAGTGCTAGATGTGATTTTCACACGCCTGTTATGCAAATACTACTCCAGGATTAATCTGCTACAGATTGTTTTATTACACTCAAAGTTTTGTACTATAAATTTTTATATAAGTAAGTTTGTATCATCATACTCCTTTAAAAAGACAGTTTGAAGTATGTGTTGTTGAAATTATACTGCTTTCTGACAAACTATTTATTTTGAGTTATCTCCCTTTGATTACTGTAAAAATAAGGAAGAAATCGCTGCATACTTGACAAATATGTGCATCATAATATCTATTTATTTTTGTGTCTCTTAATTAGCATACTTAGGCCCCTTTAGGTTGGAAAATATTTAAAATTTCTAGGGATTTTTGCAGAAAATTGGGTTTAGGTCCCCCCTTATTAAAAAATTAAGGGTCAGGCCCCCTTAGCAGAAAGTCTTGTTCTTCCACTGAAGACTGAGCGTCATAAATGATTTTTTTCGGGTGGGGGGGTCAGTTGTAGCAAAAGTATCTATAATGTATGGTAATGATTGAAACTGGAAATAGACCATATCTTACATCAGGACTTCTTTAAACTGACCAATTAGAGGATAATGAGAGGTTCTGTGGTATGGGTTTTGGTTTTATGTTCCCTCGACTGTTTAGTACAAAAATTCTATATAATACTGACATAATTTATCATACATAAGATCTGTAATACGTGCATATTGTAAATATTTAGGATCAATTTGAAAATCTTTTCATGACTTTCTGCCAAAAAATCCATAATAAAATCAAAATCATATGAAGCTTATGAAAGTTGCGACACTTATACGGATTATAAACAGTTTAATATTATTTGAATGAGCTCCAAATTTTTATATATTGTTCCCAGTTGATAATAAAATGTTAAGATTTGCATATTACAGTTTATGATATAATAATTAATTAACCTATGACACCTATGATATCAGTGAAAAAAAAGGCATCTCTGTATGTTTCAGGAACTGTAGGAGGTGCTTAACTGACCTTGGTGTGCATTAACACTTAAATAAAACAACTCGTTGAACTGAAGCTGAATAGAGTGTTCTTTCAATTGTGAAAACAGAAAAAAATTGTCTTTCACACGTTATGATCCTGTGTGAAATAAATACAGTTGTGACTTAAGGTCCGCTTGAACTTGAATATAAAATGGAATAAAATGGAATACTTCGGAATTTTGATTCTGAAGAAAATTGTTTTCAGTTACTGCGGTACATTGTAACTGAGTACCTATGTAACATACAATGTAGTTGAACTTCAAACACAATGGATGTCTGGAACTCTTTTTCTGGTCCCTTTGTTCAAGTTTAAACAAAGTTTGACTCCAATAGCTCGAACACCCCTCTATCTCGTATTGTTTTCATCTGTCCCTTGGGTGTTCGATTCATCAAAGTACAACTGTAGTCTTGTTTCTTTTTTTTTCATGAATTAATTTTATTTTTAAGTCATCATGTTTATAAAGGTTCAAGATGTAGAACATGTTTTTTGTTAAAGTAAGAGTGAAATGCATAACCCATGACAGATAAATGGGGCCTTTACACCCATCTCAAAATTGAAAAATCCAGGTCTATATTGTAACTGGAAAAACATATGGTGTTTATAACCAAAATTTGAATGCTACAGTCTCCCCAAACACCTATTATTATGGAGAGAAGTGTTTTCAAATGGCAAATTATACCATGAGTTCTCATAAGTGTCGCATGAGGAGACATACATACCCTATATCAGGGAAGAACATTCACAATATTGGCAAAGTGGCCACAAAATTCAGTAGCCCAAACAATATTTGACTAGCCCAGTACTATATTGTCAATCAAAATTTTAGGACATTTCAGTAGCAACCTTGGCTACTTGCTTGTTAGTTTTAGTAGCCCAGGTCAAATTTTAGGGGTCTTGGGCTACTGGGCCCCCGGTATATTTAACAGTTTTGTAGGACATTATGCTAATATCATTTCCAGTACCCCAAGTCGTATATTTCAGTAACTTTTGACATTAAGTTTTGGTGGACAAAAAGATAATTTACATAAAACTCTAGTTTTAAGCTTCAGATAACTGCTAAAGTTTCGAATAATATGTCCAAGGTGATCTTTTCATCCACAGCAGTTTTTATACACCCTTCAAAAGACGGAACTATTATGGTATACAGTACAGCCAGAGACTTACCATGATAAATCACTGTGATAGACATATTACTTTAAATTTTCAAATAACTATATCTTTTTTCCTGATTGATCTATCCACAGGATTTCTTTTGCATGTGAAGTGGTACAATGCATCACTCTAAATGCAAAAGAAATCATGGATGTAGCTCAAACAGGAAATAAGATATACACATTTCACTAAGCAGAGTGATACGTCTATCACAGTGATTTATCATGGTAAGTCTCTGGCTGTACTGTACCCTCCGTCCTTCTGTCCGTCCGTTAACTTTTATGTTTCCAGAGTTTTTTTTCTGTAACCGCTTGCCATATTGATTTGATATTTGGTATATGAGTATATTTAGGTGAGATACAGATCAAGTTTGAATTTGGTTCAGGTCGGTTGATTTTGCAGAGTAATGGCCCTTGGACTTAGTGAAATTTTGAAAAGTATAGGTTTCCGGAGTTTTTTTCTGTAACTGCTTCACATATTGATTTGATATTTGGTATATGAGTATATCTAGGTGTGATACAGATCAAATTAGAATTTGGTTTCCGCCAGTTGATTTTGAAGAGAGTTATGGGCCTTGGACTTAATGAAATTTGAAAAATATAGGTTTCCGAATGTTTTTCTGTAACCGCTTGACATATTGATTTGATATTTGATATACATGAGTGTATCTAGTAGTGAATCTAAAAGATACAGATTTAGTTTGGTCCTGATTGGTTAATTTTGTACGGAGTCACGGCCCTTGGACTGAGTAAATTTTTGAAAAACATCAGTTTCTCCACCTTTTCTTTACAATGCGTGAACATGTTGATTTGAGATATGGTATATGATTTTTAACGGGTTTTTCCGTTGGGAAATCTGGTTATTGAAATGCTGATGTACGGCAGTTGGGCGGTCGGTCGGGCGGGCGGCTGAGAGATCTTGAAAGCGCAACTCCTCTGTAACCCTTCAATACAATTTCATGAAACTTTGTATGTAGCAGGACATGATATTTAGATGTGCATATTGTTGGGGATTTTTCATTGTACAATTTTTCCAGGAGTTATGCCCCTTTGAATTTAGAAATTTTTGATGTTTTGACCATTTGCTCGTAAGCGCAACTCCTCTGTAACAGTTCAACAAAATTTCATGAAACTTTATGTGTAACAAGGACATCATATGTAGATGTGCATATTTTTGGGGTTTTTCATCGTTCAATGTCCTGAGAGCTATTGTCATACCCCCGGCGTCGGCATCGTCGGCGTCAGCAAAACTTTAACCTGGCTTGTGGAATTGAGACCCGAAGAAGTAGGATGTTGATATTTGGTATGTGAATTCCTTGTGATGAGAGCTTTCTTCTGGTACCATATTTGTAGACATTTTGACCTTGACCTTGCCCTGAGGGCAGTTTTAGAAAAACTTTAACCTTGCCTCTAGAAGGTAGGCTTTTAGTGGTAGAGTGTTTATATTTGCTATGTGACTTCCTTGTGATGAGAGCTTTCTTCTGGTACCATATTTGTAGAAATTTTGACCTTGACCTTGCCCTGAGGGCAATTTTTGAAAAACTTTAACCTTGCCTCTAGAAGGTAGGCTTTTAGTGGTAG
>MJUU01058963.1:0-15305 GCA_002080025.1 Modiolus philippinarum | reverse complement strand
AGTCCTTCCATCAGTGTGTAAGTTCTGTTGCCAGTTTATAAGTTCACCAATTGATCATTTCTCTATCAATATAAATTAGAATTTGTCTTTTATTTGTACTCATGAAAAGACACTTTATGATTTCGATTTTTCAAACATTTTCAAAATTTTCCAAGAGATATAAATGCTTGAAGACCTGTACAATTTACTGGAAACTAAATACTTTGTTAACATTTTGTTAATTCTAAACATCAGGTTACAAGAGCTAACTTTTCACAGGAATTAGAACCATTCTGAATATGGGGCTGTACCCTAAGGTCATGGTTACTCTAGTGCTAGAAATTGCACTGAAATTGAGGAAAATTTGTTTTCATGCCCCCGCTGTTAGACGACAAGGGAATTAAGTTTTACCCTTGTTTGTATGTACGGCTGAAATTTTCATGAAGGATTTCTCTGCTTGTGTATGCAGTAATGATTTGATATTCGGTCTGAAGCTTTGGTATGATGAGTAGTACCATGTTTCCCCTTTTCAAATCTGTCACTCATCTGCTTCCTGTTTGCCGATATATATCTGGCGAGGGTATTTTCTTATATTTGAATACTAATTTAACCAAACTTTGTCAAATGTTGTTTTTTTCCCCATATATAGTTATGTCCCTTGATTACAAAGTGTCTTCATTTGACATTTAGCTGGGGCATCTGTGTCCCATTGACACTTGCTTCCATAGCAAACTACCTATATAGTATCTAAGAAGTGGCTATGGTATATCACCCGGACAGGTCAGATATTTAAATGTAGATGAGGGTATTAAGCAAACTAAAGTAAACAGTTCTTTTTAACAGCTTGTTGTCTGAGTGATACTTTGTCTGTGTTTGATTAACTTATAGACAGCCAATACACATCTTTAAATAACCATGGATGTGGCTGAATACCATGTAAACACTTAAAATAGTGGACAAATATGTACTTGTGGTGTGATTAGTGAGTCTTAACAACCCCCAAATATTGACAGTATTTCACTTAATTTTAATGTAAATATGAACAGGAGTTGGTAAGGATACACAACCCGGGTATACAGAACTTCAAAAGTACTGTAAAATGATAATCCAATATCACTGGAATCTGATTTTTAGCATGGATAAGGAATGATAGGACAATCGCAAACTTAGATTGGACCAGCAGTGATAACACACTGGGAGTCTAACGTTAAATTGATTCATGTATTTGAAATTCAAATCAGAATACATGATTTAAGATATTAAATCAAAAGATTAATTATGTGATGATACTTTTATGAAAAGGAATATTAAATGCAAAGAGAGATAAGTCTTTTAATGAAAAAAAAAACCACAATGTTTTCAAGGTTTACATTTTCTTAGTTTCTTATGTTGTTCAATACTTTTAAGGGTTTTCTATTTTTCTGTGTGATCTCATGGGTTAGTTAAGTGACTTAAAATTTCCTAATTTGTCAGTTTAAGACACACTGAATAGTTGAGTGGGGGGAATTCTGTGATTGAACCCCCCTTTTAAAGGATAAATTAAAATTTAGGCATATTGTCCCAAAAATGTCAAAAAAAATATTTTAGAACCCTTTTTTGAACTCTTCCTAATAGAAAGCATGGGAATACTTTTGGATTATTGCAACACAACTCTCACATATACATAAAACTTGGGTATAAAATATGTTCTGATGATACAGGTTTTACAGTACCCTTTATCATCGACATATATAGTTATTGGTCCTGGTGTGATTGCGTAACTTCGTACATTAAATATTAAAATTTCAATCTGTACCAGGCTACAATAAATCATTAATTCCTTTGAAATTTCTTCTGTTAACTTTCTTTTTCAAATTAACCAAGATATTTATTGTTCTTTTTTTGAAACCATTGCATGTAAACCAAATCTGTAATTATCAGATCAACGTTATGTTTTTAAGGGTGTTTATTACAGATTTTATTGTCAGAATTTTTATTTGAGGAGTTAATAGATCCAAAAAATGTGAATTTGTGGCAGTAAAATTTTACATTTACCTGAGAAAATCTTAAAATGACCAGATATTTATTTCCATTTTAATGAGAAGCACCAAAAAATTAATTTATATTCTTGATTTTTTTTTACATCACTAGATATCCAGTTAAATCTGTACCTAAATCTTGCTGTTTGTTCATAAATCATTGGTTTTAATCCCTTAGAATCTCCCAATCAAATCAGAATTATTGTCTAAAAATCACTGTTGCTTTAGAATATGACAATGCAGTGGACTGCTTTCCAATCCCTCAAACATTTATGGTATTTACAGCCTGTATGCATGTGATATGAAGATACCGTTTGTTCTGATTATTCATAATCATTTAAACTCAAATAAGTTAAACTTTCATTTTGAAACAATTTGAAAACAGAGATTGAGATTAATGTGGTTAGTGTAAACATTTCTTATGCCCCCACCATTAGGCGACGGGGGCATTAAGTTTTACCCTTGTCCGTTTGTATGTCCGTACGTATGTCAGAAATTTTCCTCAACAATTTCTCACTTTGTGTATTCAGGAATGATTTTATATTTAGTCTGAAGCTTTGGTGTGATGAGTTGTACCCTGTCTCATTTTTTCAAGTCCGTCACTCATCAACTTAATTCTTGTTTGCCAATATATCTATATGGCAGGGGCATCCGTGTCCCATGGACACATTTTCTTTTATTTATTCAAATAACATAAATATACACATATAGAAAATTGATTGGAAAGCAAGCGATATCGCTTTTATAATTTCTTCTCCAAAAAATGGAAATAAACATAAAATGAATGAAGGCAGGAGGGATTTGATGAACATTATAAACGACATTATAGAAAAGTAGTACAGTAATTGTTAACGAGAGAAAAAAGGCAAAATAGCATGGTGACGTGAGACAACATAGTATGGTTAGAAAAATGATAGATAATATCTAATTATTAAAATCTATGTAAATTGCTTCGATTTTATAATAAAGTCCTGGACGATCATGAAATTGTTACTGTTTTCTGAATCCGATAAAAGAGGGTTTCCATTTAGTAAAAGTTTGAGACATTTAAAACACCAGAGTAATTCAAAAACAAGCCATTTTTCAATCCAGTATAGAAATGATACTTTATTGAGAAATGTTCTGAAGTTTCAACCTCACCACACCTACAACGTGAATCAGGTGGTTCATGAATTCATGTGGTTACCAAACAAAAACATAAGTTTACATACCAGAAAACCCTACATCTTGCCTTTAACCCTATTGCTGGGTTTTTAGTTTTGATATTAACAAACCCCATAGAAATTTTTTCACTATTTTACATTAATAAGAAAAAGAAGGGAAATGTCTCTTTCATTTCTGTTTTTATATAACCACATCAATTTAGACCAATCCAGAGGGAGCTCAGGAGGATTGGTCCATCTCCTAGCTCCCCCTTTTCTGGAACTTTATAAGTTCGTGCAGAATTTCGTTAAAAAATGATAAAAAGTGGCAAATAATAATCCCTGCTTTTTTCCAAGGCTGGATCCAGGGAGCATTGTTCTTTTCAAATTTTGCACAATTTTTTTTTTCAATTTTTCAAAAATTGTGAAAGTGCTATTGATATTTTTGCACTATTTGATAAGCCTTGTGTAATTTCTCCATAAAACATAAAACATAATATCAAAAACACATGTCGACCACATGGTGTATAATTTGAATTGTATTTAATTGTTAATTGTACTAATTATTTTTTTTTATATAATTTTTTAAGATTGTATCAGTATATTTGTACCCTATCTTTCATAAAGATAAAATTATATCAGGAATGTATTGTATATTCTGCAGTCCAAAATTAAGATTAAATTTATTATATTGTGACATATATAAATATTACAAATTTGTTTTCATTTGCAACTATTTAAATTTGAATTACAATAAATCATAAATTATGTCAGATTAATCCCTTGATTAAATTACCACAACTAATTAACTCCCACAATGCTCCTCTAAATATACCTCCAACACAAAAGATTTCCTCCCCATTGATGTCTGATAGTAAATCCTTTTAAGTACTTTAAAGACTTGCATAAACTTGTATATTATATGTCAACTACAAATATATATATATATACCCGTTGTATCATAACACAAAGTATTGACTACGGTTACTATCCATTTAAAATTTCAACCTCTAAAAGATATTTATTTTTGGATTTAGTTACACATTTTGGACATTTTAAAGATTTAAATTCACATTTGTAGCATTAAGTTTTTGGATATTATTAAACACTTGTGTAGAATTTTGTGGGATTTTCTGTGCACTTCAGAATTTTGACGAGTATTTTGTACACCAACTTAAGATTCTTCACGATCTACGAACACACCACTTGGATGGAATTCTAGGTAAAATCTTTGAATTGTTTTTAATTTAGGTGCCAATATGATATTAGTACAAATTCATTACAGCGTTCTTTTAATCCTAAAAAAAATTGTTTTAGTTATATAAGCAAGGTGAAAAATAATTTCTAAGGAGATTTTTTTAGATTGTTATTCATATATTTGTTGAAGTCTTGGTCATGCTTGTGAAATTTCATAATCAAACAAATGAGATTTAAATACTTTCATATTTACATTTTGTGGATTTCAATTAAATTTTGCTTATATTTTTTCCATAAGTGTGTCTATTTTTAAATGATTTTATAAATTTAATTTGTTTGGCCATTGATGTTTTTATTAAATCGAAAAATTCTTAAATATCAATTGCCATGAGACACTCAACCTATTACAAGTGTCTTGAAGAACTGCTGTGGGGGTATTATTTAAGTTCAAATAGTTCTGTCTGTTGCTGAAGGTTTAATTCCAAAGCAAACAATATTGGCACCCCAATTAGAATCATTTTATAGCACAATTTTATTGGCATGGCTTAGTCACAGTGTTTAGCTGGTATATAGATTATTATTTAACTTAAGCTTCTAGTGTAGAAGCATTGTATTCATTTATAAAATGTTTGGCTATTAGTCTCCTTATTATTAAGAAATTTCAATTTTCATGGCATCAATAGGGAATTTGAAGGTCTCAAATTGAGTATGCGGTGGGAGGACTGAATGGTCATTTGTGACCATCAAATCTGTAATTGATGACCCAATGAATTCAAATAGTATATAATTATATGTATTCCATGACCATGGTAACTCACTCACTACAAATAGGCTTCAATAATTATATATATTAATATCAGTCAAATGGCTCAGAAACAATACAAAACAGTCACCAAATAGCCCTCAACAAAGAATGCATGTATTATTTATAACATTCTTATACAATGTAAGTCCCTGACAAACAGAATGTAATCACAAACTCCTATGGCAAAGTTGAAATCTATCAGTAGCGAGGGAGATTTTATTGTGTAAGATGTTAATGCAAAGCAAATAGACTCCAAAGCCTTTTCTGCCAAATTTGTTAATGTACCTGTAAGCTTGATGACTTGCTAAGATTCTGACCAGTTTTAATGCAAAAATGAAGGTTACATCATATTCAGTGGTAACAGAATGGCCTTTTTGTACAGTCCGGGTCTGCAGTATATTAGTCTATCTGGTATGAATGCCATCAGCTTACAGCTGTTTGTGATAAGGTGTGCCCCCCCTTTTCACATTCAGCTTCAAGACCTGACCTCTGCCATTAAACTGATAACTGAAAGTGGAATTAAATGACATTCAATCAATCAGTCCATTGCAAAAGATGGATGATCCAGCATCTCTGTCCAATTGTAAAATCAAAAAAAAAATTTATTGACTTGCTTGCATTGTGATTTACATAGAGCTTTAGATGGAAAGGCTTATTAAAATATTAACTTTCATTATAATCAAATAAAATATATTGATTAAAAGAATGGTTAGAAATTAGTTTTTAGTACTTGTCGACGGCAGGTGATAATATCCCTGTAATTAGGGGTGTTTTCTTTCACTGTTACCAATACGGTAAAGTCACCCTGCTTTGTAGTTAATTAACAAAGAAGTTAGCTCACCTTTAATTAGTTTTTTGTATAGTATACCTTTGTTCGTTATCTTTATACTCTGTGGTTTTATTTACTTGTTATATTTAGTGTATTGATAAGAGACAATAGATTGTGTATTGCAATAAACAAATTTAGATTGTAGAATGTGTAAAAGATTTTATGTTAGTTTCAAATTCGGTTTTCAATAAAACATGTTAACAGATATGTAATGGATAATTCCTTATGTAGGTTTACGATTTGTGTATTGAAAATTACATGATCTTCAATCGATAAGCAATGGCCCATTCAGTGTATATCTTCTCTGAGGGGAAACTGTTATATATTTAAACCTTTTATAATTTTTTAAAAGTATAGTTAAATATTCATAGTTTTAATTTTACTGCTCTAGGAGGTGAAACATTTTAAATATTCTAAAAGGGAAATTGTTGTAGTCAGTCTTTTATGGTAAAATGACTTTTATTGTAGATCTAAATTAGCTTTTGATTACATGAGTTGAGCGTTTTATTATATAATGATTACTTGATAAATTATTGTAATTTTGACTTATTATTTGATGCTCACACCTTTTTTATACCCTGCCACAGAAAGCGTTTTGGTCTAAACGGATCTCCGAGGTCAAATCCTGTAAACAAAGGCTCTGCAGTTATTGGACAACGATTTGATACTGTGAAAATGCTATTGTTGGGGTTCCAATTTTCGTTGATTTCATATTTCGCTTAAACCATGAAATTAAGTTCCCAACGAAATAAATTTTTTTCATATGATTTTAATGAGTTGAATTCAAAACCATGAATCTAAGTACCCAAGGAAAAGTGATAATTATGAAAACCACGAAATTGATGTCTACGAATAAAAGTACTTCCACAGTAACTTATAATAGGGTCTGTAAGTCTCGTCATGTGACTCCGAGAAAACACGATAAAATTGAAATTTGGAAACGTTTCCCGTCGAAATATGACGTTGCGGGATTGTGACGTCAAAGTTTTTTGCTTGAAACGTCATATTTTTGTGTTAAAAATACAACTTCCGGGTACAAACTATTTTTGTGTTAAAAATACAACTTCCGGGTACAAATTATGTACCCGGAAGTTCCAAAATTGTATGAGACTTACAGACCCTATTGAACTATCTTTATGTTATCTTTTATTTTCTTTTACAGCTACACCGAGGCATCCAACAGATCGTCCAGCTCCACCCCTTGTCTGGTCAGACTTTAGATACAAAGGTTTCCCAGACAAAGCATTTGCAGCCCCTAAAGTCCCTAAATATAAACGTGACTCGGCTGACTTCATGACTTCCAACATCAACAGAGAAGACTTTAACTTCGGAAGAGTAACACACTTTGATAAAAGTAAGTAACATGGATTTGTGGCACATTACATGTATGTCCAGCCAGGCGAGGACTACTGTTTAAATGTAATATGTGAAGGTTTCTAGCTTCTTACATGAGGGCAGATCAAAGATTGAGATATCTAATTCATGATTGTAAGAAATTCTGTCTTTTCTAATGTGAAATGAAGTGAAACGAGAGATAAAGACAAAGAATTCCTTACATAAGTGAAAGATATGCGTATCTTTGATTTTGATCAAATTTTCAATATCCTTTAATGCAGAAGCAAAGTCCCCACCGTTTTTGACATTGTTTTGCGATGTCATGGAAGGTAAAGTGTTTTGTCATGGATACTGTTGTTGATTACCAAAAATTTTAAGAGTTCTCATCGGTCATTTATCAAATTAAGACGAGTGTACATGAGCTCATCTTTACTCAGTTGTCTAACCTCATAAATGGCCATTTATGGAAGAATGCATGAATTTAGTAACTCTGGTGTTTTACATGTGTTGAGTATGTTTTCATTTAGACTTATGAGCAATCTAATTAAAAATATATCTACTAATTTTTCCTTACACTCACTGCATGGTGGATCTAACAACATCCCATTCTGCTTTCTGTTCAGTGATTACCTTTTTGGAATCCTCGCTTTTATCCCAAGTCTAATGCTTCCAAAATCCTGGAAGCTGAAATCTGATAGGTTGATTTGAAAGGTCATCAGAACAGAAAGTAGAATGGGATGTTGTTGGTACTACCATGAATTGACTAGTGTAAGGAACAATTGGTAGATCTAATTTTGATAAGATCGACTTTCACCTAAATTGACTAAAAATTGACAAAAAGTATCCTTGAACCCCTTTTCGAAGGCGAATCTACCAGTGTCATGTGGTCTTTCAAATTTATCTTCATCAACAATCTAATGATTTAGTCCTTGAAAACTGAAGCCTCTTGAATTTTAAAGTACTCTTATTGATCGATTTCATGTTGAAGATTTCAAACAAAACTTGTGAGGTCAACCAATTGTTCTAATCATGACAACTGAAACGTTTTAAATTGATTTATTGTAAAATTTAACATCATTATAACCTCCTTTAATGTTGCTATTGATCAGTATAACAGTAAAGTGATGATCTTGTTTACATTGGACTCACACGGAATTGAATTTTTTTAATACAAAAGACAATCCGTGGATACGTTTTATACCATAGAAGTATGCTCTGCACGAATGTAAAGTGTGGCAATACCATACTTCAATTAAATAAATGTCGAATGTTTTTTAAATAGAATTTTAACATGTTCTAGTATTAATCTGTCACAACCGCACTTCAATGGGCTTAATAAGGTTTGGTTTCACTTAAAATAACTCATTGCTCAGTTTTACTTTACAAAGAAATAATGGAGGAGAATATTTATGCAAATCTGCTGATTTCTATGTTTTTTCTTATATCCATTCTTAGGTTGAAAAATATTTCCTATTTGACAAAGAATTATTTACATTTACCAGTTATAGTGTGTATATGTTAAAATTTCATCTGGTATTTTACTGTTATATTTTTTGTAGAAAACTTGCAGTAAGCTCAGGTTAGAAAAGCAAACAAATAAAAACATGTAAATGTGTGATAAGAAGCATGTCAATGTTGTTGCCAAACATTCACTTACTGTCGGTAAATGAGACTGCTAATACAGTCAACATGATCAACTTATGACAAATTAAAAAAATATATATTTATTCAAATTGAAACTATGAATTTGCATGTACTTTTTTCACTTTGTACTTCACTGAACTGATATAACTGTAAATAGATGTGTTATATGGGATTCTTGTTTTTACAATTCTGTTCTAACTGAATCACATGAGACATGTGAAATTTTTTTTCGTGTTTGGTTTACACATGTGAATGTTTTTTAGTCATAGTTTTAAAATTCATAGGTACATCCAGGGATTTGATGATTGGAACCCTCTTTTCTGGAAAAAAAATTAACAATTTGTTCCAATATTTAGGTGAAAAATTGACAAAAAGGGCATAAAAAATCTTGAACCCTCCCCCTCCTTTTTCAAAGGCTGGATCAGTCAATGAAGTCTAGAATAAAATTGTTTGGCAGATTTAAAAAAAAAAATTGTGATTTTTCTAAAATTTTCAGAATCATTTTTATAACAGATCTTCAAAGTTCCCCATCATTAAAGTAATTTTTGATCAGTTAAGCTATGAGCCAGTCTACAATCAGGACAGACTCACTCACAAATTCTTTATATAAAAGATTGACATGAATATTATAAACATCAAATCCGCATTATTAGTTGTTTAATCAGAGTCATGTCTACGTTTTATCTATACATAGATAATCCATCACTACAAGGAAATGGAACGATGATGAATGGTATGATAGTTTCCTCAGCTGATATTTCACCAGTAGATTCTGAATTTTTCTTACTTTTTGGAGATTTTTCTCTCCGCTATTAACCATTCACTTTCAGACTACTTGTATCTATATGAACACAAAATAATACATCCTAATAAGGCCATTGTAAAAAAATTCTTAAATTCTCATCCACACCTCAACATTTGTCAGTTTTTTGCTATTTGCAGTATTTAGACCATTTTTGGTGAATTTCGGGTCAATTCTTTTTTCAGTAAAATAAGTTGAAATAAATCAACAAATATAAACTATCTTGTTCTCCCCTAATTGATGGATGAGAAACTAGGAATTGTTCAGTAATGGCCTAATTTAGTGCTATTTTTGTCTCGCCCACGACAAAAGTCGCGGAAAGCGAGACATAGGCGTGCAAAGTATGACGACGGCGACGGCTTTAACTTTTACTAAATACAGGATATTTTGAAAACCTTTTGATGTAGGAACATAATATTTGGTCCAGTGGTAGTACTAAACAAATGCTACCTGACATACATCAAGGCTTGTGACCTTGACCTCAATTGCACGGTCCAGTGACCACGTTAAGTTTCTCTGCTTAAGTCCATATCTCAATAACTAGAAGTGGTAGGTTGATAATATTTGGTGTGTAGGTTGGTCTTGGGTAGTACATGTCAGTCTGGTATATGACTTTTGTCCTTGACCTCAATTTCACGGTCTAGTGGCCAGGTTAAGTTTTCCTGCTTAAGTCCATATCTCAATAACTAGAAGTGGTAGGTTGATAATATTTGGTATATAGGTTGGTCTTGGGTGGTACATGTCAGTCTGGCATATGACTTTTGTCCTTGACCTCAATTTCACGGTCTAGTGGCCACGTTAAGTTTTTCTGCTTAAGTCCGTATCTCAATAACTAGAAGTGGTAGGTTGATATTATTTGGTATGTAGGTTGGTCTTGAGTAGTACATGTCAGTCTGGCATATGACTTTTGTCCTTGACCTCAATTTCACGGTCTAGTGGCCATGTTAAGTTTCTCTGCTTAAATCC
The DNA here is from genome assembly GCA_002080025.1 of Modiolus philippinarum. Taxonomy (NCBI): domain Eukaryota; kingdom Metazoa; phylum Mollusca; class Bivalvia; order Mytilida; family Modiolidae; genus Modiolus; species Modiolus philippinarum. Next base: position 4,588 of record MJUU01058963.1, on the reverse strand, counting down.
ATATCTTTATAACAAGAATTGGTAGGTTGATAATATTTGGTATGTAGGTTGGTCTTGGGTAGTACATGTCAGTCTGGCATATGACTTTTGTCCTTGACCTCAATGTCATGGTCTAGTGGCCATGTTAAGTTTCTCTGCTTACGTCCATATCTCAATAACAAGAAGTGGTAGGTTTACAATATTTGGTATATAGGTTGGTCTTTGGAAGTACATGTCAGTCTGGCATATGACTTTTGTTCTTGACCTCAATTTCACGGTCTAGTGGCCACGTTAAGTTTCTCTGCTTAAGTTCATTTCTCAATAACTATTAGAGACAGTTTGATAATATTTAGTATGTGGATTGGTCTTGAGTAGTACATGTCAGTCTGGCATATGACTTTTGTCCTTGACCTCAATTTCGCAGTCTAGTGGCCACATTAAGTTTCTCTGCTTAAGTCCATATCTCAATAACAGGAAGTGGTAGGTTGATAATATTTGGTATGTAGGTTGGTCCTGAGTAGTACATGTCAGTCTGGCATATGACTTTTGTCTTTGACCTCAATTTCACAGTCTAGTGGCCATGTTAAGTTTCTCTGCTTAAATCCATATCTCAATAAAAAGAAGTGGTAGCTTGATAATATTTGGTATGTAGGTTGGTCTTGGGTAGTACATGTCAGTCTGGCATATGACTTTTGTCCTTGACCTCAATTTCACGGTCTAGTTGCCACATTAGTTTCTCTGCTTAAGTCCATATCTCAATAACTAGAAGTGGTAGGTTGATAATATTTGGTATGTGGGTTGGTCTTGGGTAGTACATGTCAGTCTGGCATATGACTTTTGTCCTTGACCTCAGTTTCACGGTCTAGTGGCCATGTTAAGTTTCTCTGCTTAAGTCCATATCTTAATAACTATTAGAGACAGTTTGATAATATTTGGTATATAGCGCTAGGTTGGTCTTGGGTAGTACACGTCAGTCTGACATATGACTTTTGTCCTTGACCTCAATTTTATGGTCTAATGGCCATGTTAAGATTGCCTTATTTAGTGCATTTCTCAATAACTGTAAATGGTAGGTCAATGATATTTAGTATGTAGGTTGGTCTTGGGTAGTACCTGTCAGACTGACATGTGACTTTTGTTTTTGACCTCAGTTTTATGGTCTAGAGAACATGTTAAGTTTCTCATTATCTCTTAGTGGTAGGTCAATGATATTTTGCATGTTGGTTGGTCTTGGACAGTGCTTGACAATCTGCCATATGACTTATGCCTGTGACCTCAATTTCATGGTCTAGCGAGCATGTCTGGCTTCTTATGATATATTAATGGTAGGTCAATGATATTTTATATGTTGTTTGGTCTTTTGAAGTACATGATGGTCTGCTATATGGCTTTTGTCAGTGACCTAAATTTCACAGTCTAGTGAGCATTCAGTCACTTGGATTTCACATCAATTTAGAATCCAAGCAGGGACGGGCGAGACATCTATTAGGGTCTTCACTTGTTTATGATATAAATATAATATGCCAAAAAGTTTATATAATTTTTTCCTTCTAAGAACTCTAGGAAATAGATTTTTTTCTATTCTTATGCCAAACTTATTTGCCCTGTAGTGTTTTTCCCCACCATTGAAGACAAAATAGTGTACATTATGTAATAATTAAAAGTATACTTAGCACAATTCTTAGGATAAGGCCACACTTAAAAAACTCCTAGGTTCTTATCCCCTCTAACTCTGTTTTTTTTTCTTCAGCTACAGAAAAATAATATTTTCCCCACTTTTTTCACCATATTCTTCAAGTTTTATAACATTTTTCACTATAGTTGATGCAGCATAATATTCACTTTCTAAAGAACATAAGATGAGAATCTAGAAATTTTTTGATGATGGCCTTAATTCACTTTTTAAAAAAATATGATTTTCAACAGATAAAAAGAACAGGCCAAATACATGGAGACCAAATGAATATAAACCACATAATTTACTAAAAACAAAATTGGAGAACATATCTAAAGATGACATTGTTAGCATCAACCCTCCAAGGAGGCATACTGCAAATTCTCCGAACTTCAACTCTGCAAAGGGAGATAATTTAAAAATTTCAAAAGTAAAATCTTCAAAGGGAGAGTATACCACTTCAGAGGTAGATAATGCACAATTTTCAAAAGTTGACTCTTCAAGGGGAGATAATGCAACATCAAAAGCAAGTACTACGATGGGTGATATTGGAAACCTCTCAAACAGCGACTCTTCGAAGGGAGACAATAAAAAATTAACAAAAGTCAGCTCTCCAAAGGGGAATAATGTCAAATTATCAAATGCCAAATCATCAAATAGAGTTAATGCAAGATTAAGGAACTTCAAATCTTCAAAGGGAGGTACTGCCATATTACCAAGCATCATTCCTTTAGAGGGAGACAATGAAAAATTGCCATATAGCCATAGTACTGAAAATGTCAGATCTTCAGGTTTGTTGGCATGGCAACATAATAACAAAGCAGTTGAACTACAGTTTAGCAATTTAACAGCATGAATTTGTGAATCATAGATTTAGATAATGTTTCAAATAACAAATAACTAAAAACAGCTGAAAATATTACGTTTGTTTGCGTGAGTTTATTTATCAAGATTTTCGCATTACCCAATCATCTAATCAGGTTTTCAATGATAAGAATTACATGTAAATAAACTTTCTTAGAAGTTTATTGGTTGACCATGACCTTCTATAGGGCTGCTATACTCACTTTCTACCAAGAGCAAATGGATGAGACCAAATATCACAGTAGAGACAATAGATGTGACTACTGATAAAGTAATTATCATTGTAATAAAATCAATACTGTTTATTTGTTTATTACAGTAATAACAGCACTGTTACCTACATTTGTTTTATTTCTCAGATAATTAACTATATAATGATTTTACCACTTCAGTTGTCCCATTAGGTAAACATGTGATTTTCAGTACATTAAGATAGCATGACCTACATTTTACACATAAGTTGTTTTGCTGATTTGCAGGCAGCATGCAGGGCATTTAAGTCATATACATGTTCTTGTACATATGTTATAAACAAATGTTGGTAACACATAATATTGATTAAAAGATTGAAGTGGCTTTAATCAAGCTATATATTGGATTAAAAGATAATTGCACCAACTAATGATATTATAAGTAACATGAATGCATATGTCTCTCCATAAAAAAAATTTTGAAGTGACGTTAGAGCAGACTTTAAAAAAAATTGTTTATATATAAATTAAATATGATTGAAATAGCTTGTTAGAATCATAGATAGGTGTTCAATGTACAAATGAACTTTAACAGGTCAAACTGCAATAGCAAGAACACCTTTGATAAATTGAACCCTTTTTCTGGTCCCTTAGCTCAAGTTAAAACATCGTTCAACTTTGATAGCTTGAACAACTCCCTAGCTGATTATGGAGTAGCTCAGACTGTTTTTATCGATTACTTGGGTGTTCCAGCCATTGAAATTCAACTGTACCTATTAATAACATCATAAAAACATTTGGTTGACTCAGATTTCTCTAATGTAAGACCTAAATATAGTAACGACATTGATAATCAATTTTAGTAAGATTGATTGCACTTTGTCCCTTTCAAATAGTGTAAACAGATTCTAAGATATTTTTCTTCAACAAAGATAGCTTTGTAATAATAGAAAAAGGCAATTTAGCTGTTGTGCAACACTCATTATTTCTCATATAGAGTGACTTGAACAAAATATATATGAATAGGCAAATAATTATTATCTAGTTGGCATGAAAGGATGCATTTTGAACCATTACATCTTATGCCTTGCATAGAAGTAAAAGTGTGAATACAGTAAATAAATCTCCATTACTTTCTATGTTATGGTGGATTTCCTGGATGATTAACGTATTTTATTTGCAATCCTCTAGGAACACCTATAAAACTCATTCTAAACTCCTGTTTTTGTCTTCTCGTCAAGCAATCAAGCTTCTATAGAATTCTATTGTATACCAATTTGTCATCACTGGAGTATCAAGGTAAACCCCTTCAGGCAGTACAAATTGGTATACAATAGCATTCTATAGAAGCTTGATTGCTTGATGAGAAGACAAAAGACAGGAGTTTAGAAGGAGTTTTATAGGTATTACTAGAGGAATATTGGAATGTTCATTGAAGAATTGCAAATAAAATATGTTAATCATCCAGTAAATCTGCCATAACTTCTCTGACAATGAACACTCATAGTTATTTTCTCGTAATTAATCAGGAACTTTTATATCTCATTCAGTAAAATATAAATTTGGGTCTATTTTTTGGCACCGTCAAAACATAGGGTCATGCAGCATTTTTTTAGCCATTTCCGTTACTTGAAAACGGATATAGCAATTTCACACAGAATTTCTTATTTCGACCCCCCTTTTCTTAAAACTCGCTCTGAAAAAATGTAGAATGTTGTCAGGTTTCTTCTTTCGTTTTTTAAACATCACCTATGAACTAACTTTTAAAAACCATTTATTTCAAATAATATCCTCCAATCATTCCATATTAATTTTCCATTACACTACTGAAAGCTCTGTTACAACCACTTTTGTAATCCCAACCACTTTTGTAATCCCT
>MJUU01058962.1:7868-19818 GCA_002080025.1 Modiolus philippinarum | reverse complement strand
ATACCTGTAAAACGAAAGTGAATAAATGAAGAAAATATGCTGAATGATCTAAAAAAATCTTTTTTACAAATCAAATTCTATAGATATCAAGAAACATTTCATCATAAATGAGTTTAATTTCTATATATATAAAATAAAACAAAATATAATTTCATTTTTCTGATGAAATTTTACCGGACAGTCACATGCCAAGGTCAAGGTCACGAGGTCAAATATTCTGGTATCAACTGAAAGGTCTCTCCATAAGGAATACACATGCAAACTATGAAAGCCATATCACTTACCATTCAAAAGATATGCTCAATGGTAAAGTTTTAATGCATTTGTTCACAGGCCAAGGTCAAGGTCACAAGGTCAACTATTCTGGTACCAATTAAAAGGTCTTGCCACAAGGAATGCACATGTAAAATATGAGAGTCCTATCACTTATCATTCAAAAGATATACCCAATGTTAAAGTTTTTTTTTGTGGACAAACAGACAAACAGACAAACAGACAGACAGACCAAAAACTATATGCCCCCGAATCTTCGATTCACGGGGGCATAAAAAACATGAACATAAGGGGGAACAGAAAGTTTAAAGGCAACTTTCTGTATCACATAAAGCTTATGTAACAAAAAATTCTTACAAACATATCTTAAAAAGTATCAATTGTACATCAGGGCACATACATGTATATGTACTTGTCATCACAAAAATAATTCAAGCTACATTTGCTCAATTTCTATGAAAATTTTGGTGCAGCAAAACTCATTATAACAGCAATAAATCATTTGAGTAGACTTGCAGGGATTTTTCATTCGCCTAATGTAGTGTCATAAATTCATAGTTTTCACTATAAATTTTTATATACATGTACAGAGCAAAAAATAATGTTGTTCATTGGCAGCCATTTGCAATTTTCAAAATAACAGATTTTCGCAAATTTTGTTCCATTTTCATGAATCAGATTCTAATGAAAAGAAAGCCTTGTTGGCAACACTAAGTTAGCTTCTTCTTTGTTCTTTACAAAAAGCTATTATAAGAAAATTGTATGTATTCTGCTTCTTTGTATCAGAACATATAGGCCTGTTCATTTATCCACTCTTGCAAAACAAGATAAGCATCAGCAATTAGATTTATATCAATACAAATGTAAACAAAGTGTTTGTCTGTCACTTAAAATTGTTCAATGTTTTTCATGAAGTTGCATTTGCTTAGACACATGTTTTAAATAGCATAGTTTTCTCTAGAGTTACTTTCTGTTTGACAATGGAGTAGTTACATGTATTATGGGTTTATCCTGACCAACTTAATAATAACTAAATGGTGTTGCCTGAAGTAAATATGAGCCTTTTTGACTCTGTCAACCTGTAAAATAAGTAAATTAGGATTTCAAGTATAAAGTGCACCACAAGGTAAAGTTAACAAGACACCTGGTTTTGGAGGAGTTGTGGATTAATAAATCAACAAACAAGGGTGACAAATGAGGATGGCTAGCAATCCTCCCTAAGTGCCAAGAAAAAAAGTTATAAATGCAGATTACATCAAACATAATCATTTTGAATAATCACTATTAATTTGTTTATTGGTTCTGTTTTTCACCACATTAAAAAAGCCAAAAAAAAATTCAAAGAATAAATAAAAAAAATTGATGTGATGTTAATCTCTTTTCCTTAATAAAATCCAGAAATCTTAGGTGGCGCTCGGTTGGAAGGTTTGGAGTGTTCTGAACTAATGGAATACCCAGAACTGACAATAAAACAGAGTGGAACAATGTTCAGAACAGGTTCCATCTGCACCGAAAAAAAGGTGGTGCAGACAGAAGTCAATATGGCGACCAAAAGAATATTTTGAGAAACAATCAACGATTTTAACAGTTTTTGCAGGAAAATGTGCTGGATTTTTGCAAATGATACAAACGAACAACATATACATGGCAGACAATTTTTTTTCTGAGGTTTGAGCATTGAATTCATACCCAAATCACCTTTGAATTGACAAAAGTAGTCTTTCGAGAAATTATTGATTAACAACTGGTGTTGTAATTTTTTTTCATAAACTGTCTTTAAAGGTTATATTATTCAATGTATGACAATGAAAACAAAAAAATTAATGATTAATAGTCAAGTAAAATTAAAAAACATAGGTAATCAACAATTACAAAGTTCGCCTCGTCATGGCACATGGACACAGAAACCCAATTTGGCCATGGTGCTCATTTACCATCCCTTATGCAAGTATACAAAGGCTAGATGATCTTATATTTACCATGTACAGTAACCGAGACCTGAATTCGGACATAAACGGAAAAGTGACCTAATTTTGCCTGGATGCTGACCTACCGCCAAAGATGCATGCACATGCAATGTTAGATGATCCAACCATGTATAGTTACTTAGATCTGAACTCAGACGTAAACTTGAATGTAAGTCACTCATACGGAAAATGTAGGTCAAAGTGACCTAACTTTGCCTGGATGCTGACCTACCGCCAAAGATGCTTGCACATGCAAGGTTAGATGATCCTACCATGTACAGTTACTTAGATCTGAACTCGGACATAAACTTGAATGTAAGTCAATCATGCCAAAAATGTAGGTCAAAGTGACCTAACTTTGCCTGGATGCTGACCTACCGCCAAAGATGCATGCACATGCAAGGTAAGATGATCCTACCATGTACAGTTACTTAGATCTGAACTCGGACGTAAACTTGAATGTAAGTCAATCATGCGGAAAATATAGGTCAAAGTGACCTAATTTTGCCTGGATGCTGGCCTATCGCCAAAGATGCATGCACATGCAAGGTTAGATGATCCTACCATGTACAGTTACTTAGATCTGAACTCGGACGTAAACTTGAATGCAAGTCAATCATGCGGAAAATATAGGTCAAAGTGACCTAATTTTGCCTGGATGCTGACCTACCGCCAAAGATGCATGCACATGCAAAGTTAGATGATTGTACCATGTACAGTTACTTAGATCTGAACTCGGACATAAACTTGAATGTAAGTCACTCATGCGAAAAATATAGGTCAAAGTGACCTAATTTTGCATGGATGCTGACCTACCGCCAAAGATGCATGCACATGCAAGGTTAGATGATACTATCATGTACAATTACTTAGATCTGAACTCGGACGTAAACTTGAATGTAAGTCAGATCTGAACTTGGACGTAAACTTGAATGTAAGTCACTCATGCAGAAAATATAGGTCAAAGTGACCTAATTTTGCCTGGATGCTGACCTACCCCCAAAGTTGCATGCACATGCAAGGTTAGATGATCCTACCATGTACAGTTACTGAGATATCAACTCGGACCTAAAATTAAATGAAAGCCAGTCAAGTGGAAAATATAGGTCAAAGAGACCTAATTTTCTTGAAGGCTGTGAGTTAGCCCAAGATGCATCTGTACATAAAGTTTGATGACCTTACCCTTCATAGTTACCAAGATATATACCTAAATGCGGACGTGGGCGCGGATGCGGACGCCGGGGGTACTCCGATAGTCCTCCTCAACTTCGTTGAGGCGAACTGAAAATATAAATAGTGTTGACAAAATTATTCTTGTGCTCCTTTTCATTTGATTGGTCGCTGGAACTGGAACTGAAAGAACATGTGCAGAACTGCCCAACCAAGTGCACCCTTAAGCATCACTTATCATTTCCAGTTATTTTAGCCTTTCTGTCTGTTAATAAAATCAACTAACAAAGTATCTTCATGTTTCAACCACATTTTTCATAAGGTAAATTAATATACATTGTAGATCCATGAACAGGTGTTTGTTTATACAGTAGATATATCTCCATTGCTTTCTAAGCTAACTTCTATGATACTAGATATTTATATCTCATTTAGTAAAATAGAAATGTTGTTCTATTTTTTGGCACTATCAAAACAGGGTCATGAGGTATTTTCAGCCATTTTCATCAATTAAAAGTGGACACAGAAGTTTACCACTGAATTTCTTACTTTGACCTCTATTCTCATAAAACTAGCTAAAAAGTGGAATGATTTTAGGTTACATCCATCACCTATGAACTACAAAATGTATCTAAAAATAAAAACATTTATTTCAAATAAAATCCTCAAATCATTTCATTATTATTCATTACATTTACTGAAAACACTACCCTAAATTCTAGGTTCTTAATGAGGTCAAGTTTATCTACTGAATTTGCATTTGAGGTAACAAAAATTTTAATCACCTAAATGTTTTAACTTAGCAATCATACAATATTGAATTAAAACATCAAGTTGATTTTCTCTTAAGAGTTTCACATCTTCTGACCCACGCACATGTTTCCTTATTTTTCCGACACAATTTGAAGGTACATGATGTTGTAAGATGAGCAGCCATGTCTCAGGCTGTAGCCTTGGTCTTGTTTTTCTTTTCAAACCATTCATTACTTTTGTCAGCTTCAATTGCCTAAGAAAAAAATAAAAAATAACATAGACATATAACATCTAAGACATTTTCCCAATATGTATATCTTAAATTCTTCATTTATTTACATTGTAATTCAGAAATGACACCAACCAGCCATACATTTACACGATAATTGACGTGAAAGCTTACATAAAGTCGACAAGACACAGTATTTCTTCAAAATTCTTTTTTTTCTGATGGAGATTCACTATATTTTGCTGTTTTGTAATACAATGGAGTGAATTTTAAAACAAATGAATATAGATCTTCATTTAAAATATTACATGGATGTCTCTGAGTTTTGTTTACAAGAGATGTCATAGAACTGCCATTTGTTAGGTGCAGACTTCATCTCTTTAGACTGAATTGATTACCAGTAGTTTCCATGAAACATGTGAGTCACCTGCACTATGAGCAATGTTTTGCTTGGTGAATGTCTGAATTCAGTAAAATCAAAATTTCAAGTAAGTGCATAAATTAATCAGACAAATTCAGATATCCAAAACATAGAGTTAGAATCGGACTTTTTTTGTTTTTGAAGTAGATGGGGATTGACAAACCAACAGACAACACAGGATGACAACAATGCACCACTCATATACCTACTGATTTTATGAATAATGGACTATGAGCTACCCTATCTCTTAATATTAGGTATATGTACACGTATATGCATGTATATACAATGTAGAATCTCCTTCCAGCAGGTTAATATATTTTTCCTTTAAGGTAGTTAGACTTTAGATTTCTAAATGCCAGCTTCAGCCAGAAAGCATGTTTAAATCTAAAATCTTAGTTTCCAGACTCTCAAAAATACACATGTACATTGTAACCTACATGCAAACAGATGGAAATTTTGTTTCTCCTATGATTTGTATGTTTTCATGCATAGTTGTCAATATGGCACGTGCTCAGATGGAAGCTTAGAAACATGAAGTGATAATTGACTTTATGAATTAAAATCAATGTCATGGAAATAATAATGCTGAGATTTGACCAAACTTGGATTATTTTTTTTTACAAAAAATTAACTAACTGCGCAGCGTAGTTAAGGCACATTTCAGACGTCTTTGTTAATGGGAAGTAACTCTGCACGATATGAATATTCATTACGTTATTTCATACGTCATCACAGCGTGTTCGCCATTGTGAATTGTTCCTTTTACATTAAATAACACTTTAAAGCAAGATGCAAACCACCTAATATGATGTGTCAAATGCTTAAAAGGGATAATACTTAAATTCTTTTGGAAATAGTAAGGAATTGTTTGTGTAATAGTCATTTCTTTGTTTGTGCATACGTAATTAGAAGGCGGGACTTCATTTCCTTATATGGAAATTGGTGTGGATCAGGAGCTTGAATTTCAATCGAACGAGGAAGTTAGAACTGTGGGTGACGATAGGTAAGAACACTCGAAAAATACAAGATTTTCTAGTTTGTAATGAATGTCTAAAGGAAAATATTTCAAGAACATATACAAGAGTGATGATCACTACCGTAGAAAGCAATGGCAGCTGAAATATAAGTGTTTAAGAACGAGGTTTAAAAAAGGGGGAGGGCTCCCATGCCATGTCCATGTGTTTCGACCTAAGTAGTACGAGGTGTTCTGTTACATAACCTGTTCAGGTGTTAGTCAGATTGGCCATACTTAACTTAAGAAGACCATGTCCTATTTCGTAATATAGCAATAGGACTCTATAAATGACTAACGTTAGTAGCACTAGCAGCACTAACAGTATAACCCTGATCCCAACTCGAACCCATGACCCATATTGGGCCATATCTCCAAGCTTGCTGCGGGAAATGCACAAAAAATCACCGCCTCTATGAAGTATCCTGGGTTACCTTAAGTAAAGAATGGTTGTCAGATTTAAATGTCATCAGTAATGCTGTACATAGGCCATTGCCATCATCAGGCCGGGAAGTAGTTTGCAAAAAATGTCTCAATTGTAAATTTGTATACCTATCATCAGCTCAAATAAACAAGGTGTGTGATGACACAGCAATGGTAAGAAAACATCAAATTTCTAACAAATGTACGTATCTTATGGGCAACAATCACTGTATAGTACAAGTAGATGAGACATGTACAATTATTGTTGATTAATTTATAAAACATTGTTTTAAAACCAATTCGATCTGAATCACTGCTTGATAATAAAGAAAAAAATCTAGCCTCTCTCAAAGGACATGAGTGGAAAAAAAATTTAGAAGTATTATTTTTATTGGTTTTTATTGGGTCCCTGTTGTTCATCTGTATTTGTGTCTTCATTTTTTCTTTTTTCCCGTACTCATGTGGTGTCTTTATTTCTTAGTGTGTCCAATGTTGCCATTATTGTTCATTCTTTGATTGACGGTTGGGTTCTCACTATACAATTATGCATCGTATAAAACATCTGAAATTAATTTCTGAATATATGGCCTTTTTCAGGATTCACTTATTACAAGTTTGTAAGCAAGGAGAAAATTTTATCCTTGTTAAACAATAGATTTACATCTGCAGTAAAGCGGATTTGTAAATTTTGTTGAAAACTAAGGAGTATCTCCCTCAAGCAAAGCTCTGTCCTTAGCTAATTTTGGCTTTACATTTAGACCATATTGGTTATTTGTTCTCTATCAGTTTTTAAACATCTTTGGTTTTCTGGTCTTCCAAACATTTAGATTTTATCTGCACTGATGAGACATAAGTTGTCGAAATGCGCATATGCAGAAATTAAATTCACAGTAACTTCGGTATTTAGTGATTTGAAGCTTAAGTGCCTCCATAGGTTTTATGGTACTAGTATGCTTGGAGTTGTCTTGCCAATCAAACCCCAAAGTATATTCTCAAAAGTTTAATTTTGCAGTCATGCAGGTATGATGGTACAATATACATATTACATTATTAAATTTTCTTACATGTACATTATTTACAGTATAAACATGATAAACATGATAAAGTTTTGCAAAACTTGCAAGAGGATAAACCCCCTCCAATATGAATAGGTTAACTCGAAAGGACAAGGTGTGATAAGGGGTTGATTTGGCCCAAGATTCCAGCGAATTTCTAGTTTGCAGCTCAAGATTATCTTTGATAGGCGTTTCAAAGCTGAAATATCATTTAAAGAAAAAATACAAAAATCAGAACCAATGACGTCACAAAAGGTACAGTTGTGACGTCATGAAAAGGCTACTTTTGAGCATTTTCATATAAATATACCGAATTTGACAGATTTTCGAACAGTTTTCGTAACCAAAAATATCGAGCACATTCAAGAACCAATTAGATAATTTACCAACTTATTGGTACACATTAATTGAAACTCTCATATGAATATTTTTCTGGTTCTTGCATGTGCTCTATATTTCTTATGCAGAAAAAGTAGTCAAAATTGGCCAAATTTGTCATTTTGCAAAATCATCAATTTGTCCCTTCTTCTACACTCAAAAACTCGGTAATGATACATCAATATTTGAGAAATGTTACTGTTTACAAAAAAGACATACCAATAGAACATTTCAATGAGAAAATTTAATGAATTCAACCAAATGTATTTTTCAGGCCAAATAAGGCCCTTACCGCCCCTACTCCTTTGTGTAACCTGTTTTAGATTTCTCTCTCTCTGTAGTTGTCTCCCTTTTGTAATACAAGTGCAAAATTTCTGTTGCTTGTTTAGTTGGTTTGCCTGTGAATTGTTACTTCCAAGGCCATAGCATTGTTGTTTTTTAACATATTAATTACAATGTAACCCTTTTACACCTTTTCATAAACTGGTGTGGTGGCAGTAGAGTCAGAATCTACGTCCGAATTGAAAACTGTTATTTCTCCATGTAAAAGGGTGTTGATAAAAACTGTGTCATTCCGTAAATATAAAATTTACAGCAGCACCTAAGGGACTGACCATTTAACTTGAAAGGGGGGGTTATGGTTTTTTCCTTAAAAAATATTTTGGATCTGATTTTATGTGAAAAAAATATTTTGGCTGCCAAAATGATGAAAAAAAATTTTCTGATGGAGGCTTTCTGCCCATAAAAATAATGTTAATTTTGAAAAAAAATATTTTGTTGATACACGTGCAAAAAATAAACAATTTTTTTTTGCACTATACGCGAAAAATATTTTCTGTCCAGAAAAAAAAAAACATAACCCCCCCTCAGGTTAAATGGTCGGTCCCTAAACAATGGTGTCCAACCAAACAAATTTAAATTGAGACTGTAAACTTAAAATATACTTTGTCATTAGATCAGAATTTTCCACCATTATTGATTGACGGTGTTACTTAGGCAAGGAAATCCAAAAAAAATCACCAAACGGCAGGTTTTCAAATGATGGGGAACATGTTGCCGAAGCTAAGGGACTGACCATTTAACTTGAAGGGGGGGGGTTATGGTTTTTTTCTAAAAAAAATATTTTGGATCTGATTTTATGTGAAAAAAATATTTTGGCTGCCAAAATGATAAAAAAAATTTTCTGATGGAAGATTTCTGCCCAAAAAAATAATGTTAATTTTGAAAAAAAATATTTTGTTGATACACGTGCAAAAAATAAATAATTTTTTTCGCGCAAAAAATTCTGTCCAGAAAAAAAAAAACCATAACCCCCCCCCTTCAGGTTAAATGGTCGGTCCCTAATAGGCGTACTAAACAACAGAAAGTCAACATGCTCGAGGTCATACTAGGCCAGATAGTTTTTCATCTTATTTCGATGGGATTTTCATGCCCCACCCACGAATGTGGAGGGGGCATATACATGTAGTGTTACCCGTTTGTCCTTACGTCGGTATGTCTGGTTAAGTTCTGCGTTTAAGTACATTTCTCAGAAACTGTAGGAGATAGAACATTAATAGTAGGCCAGTAGGTAGATATTTGATAGTACTACCGAGTTCACTAGGTAGTTTGACTCTGTGACCTCAATTTCATGCTTGGGCGACTCTGGTTAAGTTTTGTGTTAAAAGTCCATTTCTCAACAACTACACATTATAGGACAATGATGTTTCATCAAATTAATTGCCTTGATGAGTACTACCCAAATCATTGACAATTAGGTGGCTTTGACCAACATTTTACTCTTCAGTGACTTTGCATTTGGTTAACTTTTGATTTTAAGCCTATTTCTCAACTACTATGTATTGTAGCATCATGATATTTCACTGTAACATTCATCTAAAGGAGATCTGCTCATTTCACCATCAATTTGGTCTCCATAACCTACTTTTTATGGTTGAATGACTTTGGTTAAATTTTGCAATTCATCACAATTTAGTGATGGGGAACTAATTTTATGAATGATGGAAATGGATCAATCTGTTGGGATAAATTATTAGAGGGGCATCCGTGTCTTCTCTAGTTTTCTTTGCATTCCTCTTGATTAAAGCTTTCAGTAAAATGTCAATGGATTTGGCGTAGCTCTTACCATTTCCGAGCTATAAGGGTTCAAAGGGGCCAAAACTGCAAATTTGCAGATTGCCTAAAATTTAGTTTTCATCGGATTTCGTTTTAATTTTTATGCCCCTAGATCTTTAGATCAGGGGCCATAGTTGCCAACTCACACGCTTTTAGCGTGTAATACACGCTTGTGTTGATTTACACGGCGTGTACAGTCAAAGTTCAATTTTCACACGCAAATACACGCATTCGAGTATGTTACTTGTCATAACTGGTTATTATAAGTAATGTGGAAAGTGAGAGGGCATTTTCAATTATAAAAGAAAATCCTCACAGAATTTAGATCTTAACTTGTAAAATGATACTTTGTGATCACTACTATGTTGCAAATTTTATCAAAATAATGATTGTTATGACTATGAACCACACAAATGCCAAACAAGCAACATTGGATTATAATAAAAGTTACCAGTAATAGCTGTTTAAACTATGTCTTAATAAAAAAAATTTAGATCTGAAAATAATGTAGTCGTGCATTATAACACGCTTTTTCAAACTAAAAAGCGTGTAAATACATGATTTTGTATTCTCAGAGGTTGGCAACTATGTCGGGGGCATATTGTATTTGTCCTGTCTGTCTGTCCGCAACTTTAACCTGGCTCATAACTTTTAAACCAGATGTGATATGACCTTCATAATTGGTATGTATATTAATCATGTGTAGCTGAACACCATTATGCAAATTTCACTAAGGTCAGGTCAAAGGTCAAGGTCATAGAAGTCAAAAGGTCAAAATCTAGATTTTGCTATAGCTCGTTAATTACAATTACTAGAGGCTTTATATTCTGTATGTAAATAGATCTAATGAAGCTTAACACTAATCCACCAGAAAAATTTGGGTCAGGTCAAAGGTCAAGGTCACCAAGTGCAAAATTGAAAACTTTTAACAAAAACTTTAACATTGCCTATATCTTTTCAAACAGATGTATCTTTTCAAACAGATGTGATAAGACCTTCATATTTGGCCTGTGTAGGGATTATATAAAGCTGAACATCACTATGCAAATTCATAAAGGTCAGGTCAAAGGTCTAGGTCAAGAAGTTAAATTTTTGATTTTGCATTTAGCTCGCAAAGTACAATTGCAAGAGGCTTGATATTCTATATATGGACAGATCTAATGGAGCCCCACAGACGTACCGCTGGAATGGGTCCCTTTTTTGACAAGTCAAATATATCACTGGGGTGCAATTTTCATCAATGTGTTATATCAATGAGTAGATAATTTGCCATACCATTATTAAAATCGTATTTGTGTTACATTTAATCTTAACTATTGAGATTAAATGTAACAAAAATTAACCTAATTGTAAATTATATTACAAAAACAGTGTCCAGTGTGCAATATTTGCAGTGGAAACAATAAAACATAAATAGATCACAATATTTGAATGGGTCCTAATATATGAATGGGTATGGCTATCCAAAATATTGAATATACAATGAACTGCGACCAAGTTTAGCGCTGGGACGTTCCTTGAGAAAGTTTCAACAAATTGTTTGTAAGCAAAAATGTAACGTTTACTTTCATTGGCTTGTCGATAACAAAAAGGCGGGGCTTGCACTGAAGTGAGAAACCATAATTAGAACGTGCACGTGATTTCTTGTGTATCTTGTTGTAGATAGAATATAAATTGTCCAAGTTTGTACCGAAGTTTTTATAAAAGTTTTATTCTTGTTAAATAGTTTGACTTGCATTACGATCAAAATAAAATATTTTTCCAATAAATGTAACGGCTTTCTGATGTATTCTATATAAGTACATAAGTGTGTGAAACATGACGAAAAGTAATCTCTGTTACATAGACAAAGTATTCATATTTTAAATTATTCTTTTAGAAAACGACAAAACTGATAAATCTCTAGAGGTTGAAGAGGCAAATTTTACATATCCTAAAATATTCCTCCAGAATACGAATAAATTATACATTTTTTTACATCATATAACATCGATGGTATTCCATTTATTTTTGGAGAGACCACCAAGGACGATGGAAAGTTTGTTCCATTTAACTCGATGATTTTGACGAGATTGAGGGGCTCGTAGTTTGAACTTTGTTTGATCATGGCAGAAATCTTGGATTTCACTAGTTATTTTAGGTAAAAAAAAA
>MJUU01058961.1:51321-69502 GCA_002080025.1 Modiolus philippinarum | reverse complement strand
ATGACCCTAAATTGAATCAAGTAAATAACCAGAAACTAGTTTATAATTCTATTATAGCTCGTTGACTAATTTAATAAATAACTAAATACCGAAGTTATTGTGAATTTAATTTCTGCATATGGGCATTTCGACAACTTATGTCTCTTCAGTGCAGTTAAAATCTAAATAAGGAAGACCATAAATCCAAAGATATGTAAAAACTGAAATTATATTTTCAGTTAAGATTAAATGCTTTAATACTTCCATAATAGCCTATAGCTCATACACCAACAAAGATACAAAGAAACATGTGTAGAAAGATGTTCAGGAAGACGAGACCTTCAAAATCATGTTTAGGTCACAGGTCAAGGGTACATCCCGAAAACTTAATTTCATACTAAAGTTTCAATAAATATGCATATTAAGCTAAGATTTTTTTTATTTATTGAGTAAGCTTCCTATTTCAATACTTTTAATAATGAGTACTATTTTTGGATTATGGCTTTCCATATTATCTGCTTCTAATGCTGCTAAAGAGAGGTAACTCCATGATATACGTACACCAAAGTTTGTCTTTTTCTCTACTTATTTTACTTTTCTACCAGAATTGACATGTTCAACATTACAGGTGTCTTATAAGAAGATACTGCTTCTGTGGATTGAAGATCTGATCATGGGATCAATTCTAAAGTTTCGTAAAAAAAAATGCCGAAGTCAATATAAATTTTAGTTCTGAATATAACTATTTCGTTAAGATATGTCTCTTTAGTGCAAATCAAATCAAACTGTAAAAGCTGATCGAGAACAAATCACAAATAGGATTTAAGTGAAAAGCCAAAAGTAGATAAGGACAGAGCTATTCACGAAAATACTCCTTCATTACGAAATAATTCGATAAGTATTTCATGTTCTTTTTTCATTTAGATTCTATTAGTAATATGCTCTCTATTGGGTTTTACGCATACTTCGGTTTATGAATTTCCAAATGTTTTGATTTGATCTGCACTGAAGAGACATAAGTTGACGAAATGCCCATATGCAGAAACAAAATTCACTGTAACTTCGGTATTTTGTTATCTATACCTCTGAAAGGATATAAAAGAACGAGGATTTCTGGTAACTAGTAACAGTTACGTCGGTATAACCTCCCTGTGAAGTCAGAGTTTACTCAAAAATGGTCAAATGCATCGCACCCTTCAGAAATGTCCGTAATCAGTGAATAGAAAAAAGAAAGGAAACGGGGATTGTGTCAAAGAGACAACGACCAAAGAGGTGTAATAACAACTCAAAGCCACCATAAGATCTTCATTGAACTATGAGGAAACCCCTCACCCAAAGGAAGCATTTAACATGGTTATAAGTACAGGATCTAATCCGGGAAAAGATGACTAAGCTGGAACAGACACAGTGGTACTTCTAACATATTGGTAGATAAGATGACTAAGTTGGAACAGACACAGTGGTACTTCTAACATATTGGTAGATAAGATGACTAAGTTGGAACAGACACAGTGGTACTGACTAGGTTAGAACAGAAACAGTGGTACTTCTAACATATTGGTAGATAAGATGACTAAGTTGGAACAGACACAGTGGTACTGACTAAGTTAGAACAGACACAGTGGTACTTCTAACATATTGGTAGATAAGATTACTAAGTTGGAACAGACACAATGGTACTTCTAACATATTGGTAGATGACTAAGTTGGAACAGATTCAGTGATACTTCTAATATATTGGTAGTTAGAACAGACACAGTGGTACTTCTAACATATTGGTAGATAAGATGACTAAGTTTGAACAGACACAGTGGTACTTCTAACGTATTGGTAGATAAGATGACTAAGTTTGAACAGACAAAGTGGTACTTCTAACATATTGGTAGATGAAATGACTAAGTTGGAACAGACACATCGGTACTTTTAACATATTGGTAGATAAGATAATTAAGTTGGAACAGACACAGTGGTTCATGTAACATGGCTATAAGTACAGGATCTAATTCAGAGATAAGATGACTAAGTTAAAACAGAAACAGTGAGGTCATGCGACCTATTCTACTTGAAATTTTAATTGGTTTGATGATCACGTTATGAAAGCGAGGTAAATACCATGTGATAGGGATTTTATTTGTGTAGAGGTTTCCAAATTATTTTAAGAAAATCTAATATGGCAATTCTAGGTGAAGTTTTACGCTTCTTACATACTTTACAAATTGTAAAAGGAATTATACTTATGTAATTTGTCAAAATTAAATTATGTTATTTGATTGATTAAAAAAATAATAAAATTAGACTTTTTAAGTGCCAGGAAATTATTACAACATATCAAACTATTTCCCCATTTACGAATCAAGTATAAAAGAGATGTATTGAAATTTAATTAGAAAAAACTAATTGGGTGCGTTGTAGGCAAGGGTACATGTATATACTATTTCAAATCAAATGTATTAAAGCTACTATTCAACCCTACAATATTTTTGAATTCCAACTAATGAATAATATATGGTTATCTTTTATCAGAAACACAAACGCAGATGAACCTTTTCAATCATACGATAAGCAATGAAGGGATATGGAATAAATATATATGAAATAAAGTCTCTACAAATACATAGTAAAACAAAGTAATGGAACAACGGGTTTATTGTTGTTCTTCATCTTGAAGTGACTATTAGGCCTTCAAGAATGAGTTTTGCTCATACCTCATAGCAAGTTCAAGGCGACCATTGCTTATTATCGAGCCCTGGCACCGGTTTGAGCGGAATTCATTGCTTATTATCGAGCAACGTTACATCCATGCTCCATATTATTCATGAACCTGAATTATATATAATATCTCTTGATAAAAAACTTCATGGAACTGAATCCAGTTACGTCGGTAGTAAGTTTTTCAATGAGGTTGTACCAATTGCTTTGTTTTTGATTTGTTACCAAACAAAAAGTAATTAATTATGCCGCTTTATTTAATTCTACAATTAAAAGCAGCTGAAGCTTTCGTCGTTATTTCTTCTAGGATTGATAATGGATGGTAAGACTTGAGAATACACAAGAGTTCAATAAAAGTACATACAGAGGAGAGGTAGGTATAGGTAGTGGTAATAACAAAACAACGGCAGTAGAATACCGAAGGAACAAAGTACAAGATTACATAAATTTAAGTCCAGAGACAAGGCAAAAGGAATAACACCAGAAGACAGAAGACCACAGACACTACATGCCCACAAAACACACAACCACTACATATACAACACANGTGCAGATAAAATCTAAACGTTTGGAAGACCATAAACTCAAAGATGTTTAAAAACTGATAGAGAACAAATAACCAATATGATCTAAATGTAAAGCCAAAATCAACTAAGGACAGAGCTTTGCGTGAGGGAGATCAGACATGATTTTGTACAAATATGAAAAAATAGGAAATACTTCCTAAAAAAAGGAAAGAGGGGGGGGGTAGCCCCGTGAAAACATCATTTCTTGCTGGTTCTACAAAACTGAACAACTTTTAAATTTATTTTCTGTATCAAAAAATAGGAATTCCTATTTAAATAGGAAAATAATCATGTCTGGGGAGATACACCTTAGTTTTCAATAAAATTTACAAAAATTTAGATATTGTAAGGTTCCAAAAATAATCGGCTTTCGGGTCAGCACAGAAGTACTGACTACTGGGCTGGTGAACTCTCAAAAAACAGATTGACGTCAGGTGCTCCGGAAGGGTAAGCATGTCCTGCTCTGTATACAGCACCCGTCACACTGTTAGTAGGTAAATCCAGGGTAAAATCAAAACCGGTAATGTCAAGTCCGGGAAGACGTGAATCTACCTGAAAATGTCAGTTTTCATTTGTGACACTGACATTTCATATCTATCTATGATGTCGTGGTGATGGTCATAGAATTTCTGAAGGGACGAAAGTAACAAGGGCTGAACATATCCCTGACTCAGCAGTTCTTGTGACAGTGCTTTTGCTCTTTCCACAAAGTCACTGTATGAACTGCACCCTCTACAGTAATGAATTAGTTGTGAAATGTACACTCCATATGCTGGGGAGGTAGATATATTAGGGAGCGTTAACCCAATGGGATATAACTGATTTACACCATGCTTCTATATAAAAACTTATAATCAAATTTTTCATAGTTTATGTGCACGGGGTATAACCTTTACGTCAAGATTAGGCTCGGGGCGTCCCAAATACGATGTGAGAGATCGTTTAGAAGTTTGACTCTAGATTACGAAGAAACAGAATTATTGCAGGATATTTGTAATATTTGATGACATCGTATAAATTTACTATCCTCAACTTTCAATCCTATGTGAAATTGAGGTTTTAAATAGTTTACTTGGGAAGTCGTTCGCAGAATTAATGCAGGATATTTGTAACATTTAATTCCATCGTGGTATAAATAAATTCACTTGACACCGATCATCATATCGGGAATGTTATAGAAGGGACACTTGTTTGTGTATGGAAGTCTTTTGGGCTATTCATAGGAAGCTCTACCAATTATATGGGAAATTAGTTGAAATTAACTCATGTCATTTGATTGATTTTTATTTAGATTTCAAGCAACCTAAAAATGACGATTGAAAAATAAATTTAAAGATATAATAGTAATTCAAATTATAAGTGATGGAATTGGTTACTTCAAACACAAAGCAGCTTAACTGCCTTTGAGTGTCAACAGGTCATAATGCAGAGCCATTGCGACTAATGAATCCTTCAAAAGTATGGAATTCAAGTTAAATATCTGTGACCGCCTTATTAATCAGGGCTTCAAAAAATTGATACTATTATCAAAAAGTTTAATAGATATCAGTCCATTGTTGAAATAATTTGAAGTTTTGGATTTGTCATGTCGTTAGCAAGTATACCATATTGGGCTAAGTACTCTAACAAATACTGTCATCCGTTGCCCGACCAAGGGACCAATAGATAGCACAACATAAAAACGATCACAGAGCACTCGTCGAAAACTGGGAAAGTAAAATCGGGAGGTTTGGGCAATATATATCCAGATGGCCAGAAAAGTTCCTTTACTTGCTTTTGCATGTATTTGTAGAGACTTTGTCTCATGTGCATTTACTCCATATCCTTTCATTCACCATTTATTTTACAAAAAGAAAGCCGAAGTACTGCAGTGAAATTTCTTGTCATTGTCTACGGCTTTTCAGTAGTAATTACTGTCGAGATGCTACCGGACACTACCGCAATAAAGTACGATTTTTCAGTAGAAATTACTGTCGAGATGCTACCGGACACTACTGCAAAGGAAAGTACGACTTTTCAGAAGTAATTACCGGAAAGTACCGCAATGGAAAGTACGACTTTTCAGTAGAAATTACTGTCGAGATGCTACCGGACAGTACCGCAATGGAAAGTGCGATTTTTCAGTAGTAATTACTGACGAGATGCTACCGGACACTACCACAATGGAAAGTACAGCTTTTCAGTAGTAATTACTGTGCAATACCGCAATGGAAAGTATTTCTCACGCAATAAAACCGATTCAATTCACCTTTCTTTATCTCAATTTCCAAATGTTTCAATATTATCTGTATATAAGTTGTCAAAATTGCAATCTTAAGACACTAAATTTACAGTAACTTCTGCATTTAGCTTTTTCGCTTTCTATTGCAAAGTAATTTACCTGTATCAGTTATGATATAATGAAAGACGACTCAAGGTTTTGTCATATTTTTTTTAAAAACAGCACTGAAAATGAATGGTAAAACTAGAGACATTACTTCGATACTATACGAGTATAATAAAGGGAAATACAGAAAAGGGGTAGGATTTAACTTTTATCGTAGTATTGTACATGAAGCATTAACAATGTATTGAAAGTGCGCTACGGTAAAACGGTTGAGAAGTGCATCTGTTATAGTTGATTTTTGTTTTATAATGCATTGTGGGAAGATTAGACGAAATAAACAAATGAAATGTTGAATTTAAGTCAGAATGGAAAAATTTTCGGTTTATTTTGCTTTTTAGGAACTGAGATACTCTTGACATTAACTCTGGAATTCATCGGAATTGCTTCTTCCTTGTTTCTTTTGTTGAAACTTTTATGAAATAAGTCTCATTAAACAAATGCTAAAATCATTATTTATTAACATAATATCAGTAAATGGCATATAATTTTTAGGTAATAAGCTACCGTTGGTATGTGAATACACGCTGTTTAGTACCAAGTTATTATGTTTTGCTACTGGGTGAAATAATAGCTGACAGTCCATTCTAGAGCGGCAGTTGTGAAGTACATATGCGATAGAATTTTAGTGCAATTGCTCTGGTTGATTAGTGTTCCGGGAAAACAAATGCGATCATTGAGAAGGCACAATGCGATAGTTGTGAAGGGCATATGCTCTTGCTGATTTGTATTCTTTAACACACATTAAACGAATGTTAATGATTATCATTATGAAGGCGAAATATCCTTTCAAATTTTGGATAATACTTAGGTTCCACATCGTTTGTGCACACTTTGGCTGCTTACGTACTTCTTATATTTAAACATTTATAACACTCTTATTCTGCCACTACGTATTCGCCATCAATGGATTGATGATTCTACTACTTTGAGTGTGGCTGTGCGAATGGCAAAGAAAAATTTGACAGGAGAAAGAAATTTAATAAGAGACCTTTTTTAAAATAGCGCGCGGTTTGTGTATAGAGTATAACATGACCTAACCTATTTGTACTTTATTTATTGGAAAATTCAATCAATTCCCATGTTGCACAATAAACGGTAAATTTCGTTCTGCTGTACACGTGATTCAAGGAGTAACCTCTTACCAGCAGCATTAAAATCAAACACCTTATTATTTTCATAATGAAATTTCCGACAAAACATTGCTCGTAAGATTTGAAAAGCCATGCCTAATAGATAATAATAGAAAAAAGAAGGGAAACGGGGAATGTGTCAAAGAGACAACGACCCAAAGGGGAGTAATAACAACTCAAAGTCACCATAAGATCTTCAATGAACGGTGAGAAAATCCCACACCCAACGGCAGGTCGGAGTCGGCCCCTGAACAAAGAGCAATCAAGTCCAGCGAAATAAACATCATCCTAGACTCCTATAGACATAAAGTAAACTAACTAGAAAAAAGACAAGATACACAAAGGCTTAATAAATTCCTGACTAAGGACAGGCGCAAACCTGCTGCGGCGGGGTTAAACTAGTTTCATTGGATCCAAACCTTCCCCCCTACAGCCAATGTGATAAATCAAAAAACAATCGTAACAACAGTAAAATTCAGTTGGCAACAGGACTGAGTCAATTGTGAAAAATGAAACTGAAAGAACTAAATATACGGACAAAAACATGAAATCACAAGAGACTACAAACAGTTAACTGACATGCCAGCTCCAGACCCATCACCAACTGACAAAGTAAGTTATGTACCCTCAGTATACAGCTTCCACCAAGATCCCTTCCTGTGAGGAGTTTAGAATAATGATTTCATGTATATACCGGAATACATAACCCGTGTCCATGCAATACAGATTTTAGAAATTTAGAATGTGTTTAGTTAAATTGCAAAGACCCTATCAAAAAATCAATGTTAATACCAAATAAGCCTGTTTCTTTTTTTTTTATCTTTATCAATGACATCACCGACACTATATATGTAATCCATTATCTATACGTTTCTAATAAATAACAAATACCGAAGTTGCTGTTAATTTAGTTTTCTCATATGCGCATTTCGACAACTAATGTCCAGGTCTTCAGATTGTTCAATCTACAAAACTGAGATCCCACAAAAGATCTGAGAGCTAATAAAATGGGGGAAAAAATTAACGTAAGAAAATGCAATGCACCAAAAATAAACGAGAATCCCCGTAACTCAACCTTACTACATGATCGAAAACAACTAGAGAAGGTCACTATATGAAATACAATTGTAAATAGCAAAAGTTGATTTCGCCTCTGTCAGCATATTCCATGATTCCACCTTGTCGGCAGTGTCGAAATCTATCCAGAAATCATTTTTGTATAAAATCGGATGATTTGTAAATTTTGATGTAATATGGCGGCCACCATTGAAATGTCAGCCGTTTTGATTTTTTTTTTCTATTGCATCTTTTTCGCACTTGTCATAATAAGCCTACAAATTGATTTTCGCTTAAATCAGACAAGTTAAACTTTTTTACGTATTATGATGGCCATTTTGAACAGAAAATATGGCATGAATTCCTTCCTCTCATCTTATTTAACAATTTCACAAAATATTATCATTTTCTAAAAAAAAAAGTTCCTGGAAAATTGGAATAATCGGGTATTTTGAGAATTTTGTCGGTGCATGCACATCACTTCGTGCTGATCCCACTTTATGCTAAGTATGAATGATGTCCATGCATCTTTAAGAAATATCCGAACAAAAAAGGCGGAAGAAAGAAAGGAAGAAACAAATATGTAGTAATAACAAAGAAACAGACCGAAAACAAAATGTCGTCACGACTACGTCTTCGGATACACAATTAATCTAAACTGGGACGACAGATTTACAACAAAGTGTTGCAATCGCGGACCAAATGTACGATATATTCAGTTGAAAATCAAGAAAGCTCCACAGCAAAATAAAATAAGATAAACGAAAAGGTAAATAAACAGCAATAAATAATAACAAAACAGAACAAAACAAAAAATGTTCTATGTATCACTTGTTAGTGGACTAGTTGTAATACCAACAGAAACCTATTTTGATCCCTCTAAACAGCCCATTCACTACAGTTCAAATACATTCACTATATACTCAGCCTAAGATTTGGATTGTTATATGTCCGAATTCTTTCCAAGAACAGTATGATAGACAATGAAATTTGATGTTAAGCAAAACTCCCATTACGAAGTTATCTATAAAATAATTGAGTATACGTTAAAATGATGAATATTATAGTTGCGACTGTCTTGTGTTTTCCGTTTCCAGTTTTAAATAATTTTTCAATATTCCCCGGACATTGATTTATAACACTAATATGTATTGTTACTTCGGCATTAAAATTCCACCGTCTTTACTTTATGTGGCGCAAACGCTTATGAATACACTTATCAACTAGCGCCCATGTACATCTCAACCAGTGCTTATGTACCTCTAAACTAGTGCGCGTCCTACAAATATACACTTCTCAACTATAGCAACGATAATCATACATGCACTGACAAACAGAGCTGTGTTTCGGTTTAGAAGCACGTTTTATTTTATATTGTTGAAAATTCGGGTAGTGAATGATCAAAACTGTAAATTGTACATTGTAAAAGTTCCTAAAATTACTTTTATGTCATTCATGGTTAAATTCTTCTCGCTTTCTTAAATTCGCATAATCAGCCTGATTTAGTCACTCTTGAATCGAAGGCATTTTATAGTATAAACTAACGCAAGGCAGGGTAGACAGGCATCATTTTGTCATTTGAACGCTTCTACATAATTTCAGCAAAAATGACAAAAAATGTGCAGACTATTTTTCTGTTTGCACCAATCAACTATAACGGTTACACTACTCAACCGGTTTTCCGTAGCGCACTTTCAGTACATTGATTAAGGTCATGCCAAAAATATAGAAACTAAGAAGTTTAATTTTCTAGCACTAGTTTTGAAAGTTTAAAAACATTTCACAAGGTGTATTATAATCCAGTGTTTGTTAGTTTGTAACTTATCTTATTTATTTTTTACATAACTTTGTGAATAATATCAAACTATAAATTATTCTTAGTAATTCTTAGTTTATATGACCTTTTTTGTCAAATTAACATTGAATGATTGGAATGGGTCTGTTTATTGCAGCTAAACATCACCAAACCTGTTTCATCACAAATATGACCACTGATAAACATCAAATTTTCAATACTATAGAAAGAAGAGAAGTGAAGACTGGAACAAATACCTTTTTTGACCACTGAAATATTGTAATTTTCGTTAAATGTCAAACCTAGGGAAATATATTAAGAGATTCCTTCGAAAGGTATTGGAAAAAAGTTTCTTAATTGAACATATCTGCTGGGTGGGGTTTACATATGTAAAAGTATGGAATGCAAATGCCCAAGAAGGAGTTATTATATGACAACGGTCTTGTCTCTTAATTCGCTAAAATTTTCTAAAACAATAGCAGCACTCTATTGTAATAATGAAAACCATATACATTTCTTTCGTAAAATACTTTGATACTTTGATGTTTCCATCATATTATCTGCATTTAGATGTTCATTTCAACATCATCAGGATGTTATGTTCATTTCAACATCATCAGGATGTTATGTTTAACGTATTAAACCTGATGAAGATTCAGGTATTCATCAAGATGTTATTCCACAAATTATTCTGGTTGATTCTTCACTTACCAACATTTGGATATAACTTAAATCATCAGCGGGATTTATCAGTAATTAATAAACCCTGAAGAAGATGTAGGTTGTCACCAAAATATTGGTATATATCAATTTTTTCAAAAGATCCACCAACATTTAGATATAACTTCCATCATCATCAGAGACTTATCAGTATATACCCTGATGAAGATGTAGGTTGTCATCAAGATGTCGGTAAATATCAATTTCTTTCACAACATTCTACCAACATTTAGATATAGCTTCCATCATCATCAGGGACGTATCAGTAACTTATATACCCTGGTGAAGATGTAGGTTGTCATCAAGATGTTGGTAAATATCAATTTCTTTCACAACATTCTACCAACATTTGGATGTAACTTCAATCATCAGGGACTTATCAGTAACTTATATACCCTGACGGAGATGTAGGTTGTCATCAAGATGTTGGTAAATACCAATTTCTTTCACAAGGTCCTCCCAACATTTAGATATAACTGTCATAATCATCAGATGTAGGTTGTCATCAAGATGTTGGTAAATGCCAATGTCTTTCACAATGTCTTCCCAACATTTAGCTATAACTTCCATCATCATCATCAGGGACTTAATCAGTAACTTAAAAACCTCGATAACGATCAAAATGTTAATATTAATTTCCTTCACAACATTCCTCCAATATTTAAATATAACTTCCATCATAATCAGGGACTTTTCAGTATAAACCTAGATGAAGATGTAGGTTGTCATCACGATGTTGGTAAATAGCAATTTCTTTAATTCAGTGTTTATCTACTTAAAAATAATTATACATTTTCTCTGTAGTTATTATTCACAAAATATTCTGAATGATTCTATTAACATTTGGATGTTACATGTAACATCATTTGTGTCTGATGTATAGCAAATAAACCCTGATGAAATCGCAGGTAGTCATCAAGATATACATATTTTATAAATTTGGTTAAATATACTTACCAAGTAATACCATATATATATATATATATATATATAGAATACATTCCGCGTTTATAGCATGTCCCATTCGCAAAATAAAAAACTTTAATTATATTATACTAACAAATTTATATAAAATCCCATCTTGAGATTCAAAATTACCCATTTTTTCATTTGCTGTTATTATGCATCTCCAAGTTCACAAAGTATATTGAATGAGTTTACCAACATTTGGATACTAGTTGTATCATCATCAGGGTCTGATTTATAAACTCTGGACGTGAACAAGATGTTGTTTCTTCTGTAACACCACATTATTTTAAAGATAGACTATATAAGTTATAATTCTAAGAAGTAATCTTCTCATGTTTCTGCTCATTTCACAAGTTATTTATAATGATCAACCAACATTTAGATGACACTTTCATCATGATCATGGTCTCATGGTGTTACAAATAAACCCTGGTGAAGATGTAGCTATCATCAAGATGTTGAAAAATATATATTTTTGTGTTTAAACATTATTTTTTTCCTAAAGGGAGGAGATGAATATCTAATGCATCAATACAAATGCTGCATGGAATATAAGTTTTAAATGATACATTTAATGCATTAAAGAGTCAAAACAACATGAATTATATTGTTCCTGTTGTTAGTAATCATGTGTCTTTTTCTTTTACATTACATTTCGTTATAAAAAGATATTAATGTAATGAAGTAAAATACCCAGGATCTCGAATTTTTTACATGATAACAGCAATGAGGGGATAAATGCACATTAGACAATGTCTGTTTGTTCATACCAACATTGAAATGATACATCAATCATCCTTCACAGTGCTGGGTGTGCGTTACATATCAATTGGTCGAACCTCATATTTGGACATTGGACAGTGTATTTTTATTTCTATTCTATTTTGTATACATGTTTTTTCTCTGCTTTAAGTTTGAAAATGTATTTTGTACTAATAAATAATTGAATTGCATTTAAATTTTATTTATATTCACCCCAACACCCGCATCGTCATGCAAAAATGTTGTTAAAACTGTGTAGCCCTGATAAAGGTACTGTAACCTTTAAGTTGAGAGCTAATATTTGTCCTCGAAATACGCATTTTTTCTTAAAACAACAATGGATTAATTTGCCTTGTAAATATGTATTGCGTATATTTCAATGTCTCCGTATTCTTAAATTTTTTTTCTCCAAGGTTTGTTTTTTTTATATATATATGTATAGGCCAGCGGCGAAGCCTCATGGAATTTTATTTGCTCATAGGAAAGGTCAAAATGTTAGCAAACAGAGGGTTATGTCGTAAACATTGAACACTGGTCCAAACTGTACGAAATATGGGGTCAAAAGGGTGACCTTGTAGAACTCCAATTTTGACCAAGTCAAAGTAAATGAATTAAAATCGTTCAAAATTTAATAAAAAGTCATTAAAAATTTTGTAATGCTTTGATTTAAAGATTAATTCGAAAATTCAATGACTAAATATAGAAATTTGGTAACAAAAATGTGTATCGTTTAACGAATAATCGACAAAAGGAACATTTTTAAGTTTATAGTACTTTTTCAAGAAATTTTGTTGTGTTTTTGCTAACTATTTGATCAAAACAATCATAAAAGCAGTGTTTTGATTACAAAAATGATTTATGTCGCGTTAGCTATCCAAATAAATTCCAATATCGGCGCTAACTCGGAAGACTGTCATTTGCTACTTTTTTCAAAATTATTCCCAAATAGTAGATTTGTAACAAATGCATTTTAAGTTGTCATAACCCTCTTTTTCAAGAAGAAATGTTATAATGACGTCATATGACAATAGAGAAAACTTTTCATACTTAGATATCTAAAGTACAAGGGTGATAAATTTATGTCAAATGATAAAATAGAACATAAATACATCGACAATTTCTGAGTTGGAAATAGCATCTTAAAGGATATTAAAGATACAATTTACTGACAAAATATGAAAACAAATCAACATTGAACAGGTAAAACACCAATATCAAATACACAATAAAATGAAACTATATTTGAACATAATGATATTTATGAAAGTCTATATTTCTAAGGTTAAAATCTGACTGACATTAATGTAACACTGGGCATATAAGCTATAAAGCGAATAAAATATATTAATGTAAAAGATACAAAACAACGGCAGTAGAATACCGAAGGAACAAAGGAAGTGATGATTACAAAAATCGAAGTCCAAAGAAATGGCAAAAACGGCAACAGCGAAAAACACAGACAAAACAAGGACGTGAGACAGCCACAATTGACGGAAATAAAAAAAGAGACGACTTTAAGAACTAAGGCACTCATATTGTGAACTCCCATGAAAACCGGGAGTGACACCAGGTGCTCCGGAAGGGTAAGCATGTCCTACGCCACTAGTGGCACCCGTCACACTATCAGTGAGTCATCAAAACCGGGTATGTCAAATCCGTGAAGACGTGAAATCTAGCTGAAAATGTCCGTTTTCATTTGGGACACAGACACGTCATATCTGTCAATGATGTCATGGTGACGGCCATAGAATTTCTGAAGGAATGAAAGTAACAAAGGTTGAACAAATCCCTGACTAAGCAGCTTTTAGGACAGTGTTTAGCTCTATTTAAAAAATCACTGTATACACTACATGCCCGATAGTAACGAATCAACTGTGAAATGTACACTCCATATGCTGGAGAGGTAGGTATATTGCTGCTAAGAAAGGGAAAGTTGACAATTGGGAAGTTAAAGTTAAAGTCATCACGTTTGTCATGTAGCTTAGACTTCAAACGTCCATCTTCGTCAATGTATATCAAAAGATCTAAGTACGAAGCTGAAGTAGGTGTATCAGTAGTCTCTTTAATCTCAAGCTAATTGGGATAGATCTGGTGTAAATATTCCTTGAAGTGTGGATTCAAAAGAAGAGTTCAGCTAAAAGTGGCGTGCAGTTAGTTCCCATGGGAATCCCAATTGTCTGTTGAAAAACGGCGGCCTCCAAATTCGACAAAAATATTGTCTATTAAAAATTCCAACATCTTGATTACGTCATTCTCTGTGTACTTCTTGTTTGACTCAGTGTGGTTCTTAACAAAATACGTTTTGTCTTTACCTACTACTAAATAAGTGAATCTGCGTTCTCCGTTTTTAGTGCAGAAACATTGGTGTATTAAATCAGAAATTACTATTTTCAATTTTATTGTGTGGCAGGGTAGTATAAAGAGTAGAAAAATCAAAAGTTTGTATGCTATGGCAATGGGTGAGACTGCTAGAGGCTCGCTGTTTAAGGAGATCTTTAGAATTTTTTAGAATCCACATCTGATTGACGCCGCTCGTGGAGTAGACCTTATCACAGTAAGTTTTCAGGCCATCTCTGACTGCGGTCAATAAAAGAGTAAGGAGCTTGGAAAGTGGCTTAGTGGTACATCTGGAAGACCCCGCAATGAATCATCTTATGAAGTTTAAGGACCCAGTATATGTAGCGGAGTTGATTGTTTTCATCATCCACTTTGATGCCAAAGGATGCTAAAACAGAGTTGTGATTTTCAATAATTTCCTCCCTTGATAGTGTAGTGGGAGTATAAGTTGGGTTTCCTGATGAACTTTCAATTCCCTATCCATCTCCTTTACCAGACAGTCAAGATAGTGTTTCTTGCACACGAACAGTATGTTGTTGGAAGCTTTGTGAGAAGGGACAATGACGTAATTTTCTTGGAGGTTGTCTAGGGTTTTTCTAACGGGGGGATCTTCAAAAATACTGGGATTTCTGGATTTCATTGATGTTTTCAAACGCCGAATACGATTTACTATTTACGACTTAATGGACCTGATCCAGTCGGACAGAGTCTCGACCTCTTCTTTCTCTTTCTATGCCCACTTCCTCGCATAGTCCTCAACTGCATCCATCAAAATTTTGAAGTTGTACTTCCAGTTGATATGCTGGGGCTCGCGGAATTTGGGACCTTCTGAATAGACCTCTCGTCGTTTGATATTGTCTATAATATCTAGGTTACCGGTTATCACGTGTCCAACAATAATATCTCACAGGTAAACCTAAAAAAAAGAGACGACATTGAAAAGGTAAAATCTAAGGAATAGACATGATACAAATGTGACTCTTTTAGCGCTTCATTTTTATCCTCAGCTAAAAGGCAAACAGAAATGTGGATTCATACTGGGTCGGTTAGTAATATGAAATAATATTGTCGATTTATTCCCGTACACTCCATTGTGAGTGTCATTGGTGTCGATTTTTTTTTCACATGCGTTTGTGCATTTTTTTAATAGGAAAGAGGTCCTAATTCGAGCTTGTCAAATGTCAGTGAAGTCGTTTTCAAGATCTGCTCCTCTAGCAAATAACTAAATACCGAAGTTACTCTGAATTTATTTTCTGCATATGCGCATTTCGACAACTTATGTCTCTTCAGTGCAGATAAAATCTAAANGTTTGGAAGACCATAAACTCAAAGATGTTTAAAAACTGATAGAGAACAAATAACCAATATGATCTAAATGTAAAGCCAAAAATCAGCTAAGGACAGAGCTTTGCATGAGGGAGATACTCCTTAGTTTTCAAGAAAAATTACAAAAATTCAGATTTTGTAAGGTTCCAAAAATAATCGGCTTTCGGGTCAGCACCGAAGTACTGACTACTGGGTTGGTGAATACCCTCGGGGACTAACAGTCCACCAGTAGAGGCATCGACCCAGTGGTAACAAATAACTAAATACCGAAGTTACTGTGAATTTCTTTTCTGTATATGCGCATTTCTACAACTTATGTCTCTTCAGTGCAGATAAAATCTAAATGTTTGGAAGACCATAAACTCAAAGATGTTTAAAAACTGATAGAGAACAAATAACCAATATGATCTAAATGTAAAGCCAAAAATCAGCTAAGGACAGAGCTTTGCATGAGGCAAAAGATTGCGATGACAGTGTCATTGTTACTTCAAGGAAGGTAATTTCCTCATTGTATGACACAGGAGGCAGGTTCACAGGAAGTCGCACAACAGTCTAAACTTTAGTAAAGACTTCAACTTGCTCTTGCTTTTGGCAACTCTGTTCGGTAATTTTGTTATTGCCCCCATTTGCTACAAGTAAAGACAAAAAGAAAAAATCGCCTGCATGCGCCTGCATCTTTTAGAGAGTTATGGCAAAGCAGAGTCTGGGCGTTTGCACCTAAGCCCAACAATGGAGAACCAAGTAACTATTGTTAGAAGGTTGAGGACAACAGATTAATGCATGTGCTATTCAAACGACAAATGGCATACAACTTTCTCCAAGATATAATTTGGTCATATAAGGGAAATCGAGCATACTTATCTGCATGCGTGTGCAAAGAGTAGAGCCCGCATTGTACAGACTTATGTGCATGACAGGGTAGTTGATAATGTAACAATACAAAAGATTTTTGCTCTGGTTCTGAAAACAATGACTGACCACTTTTGGAAAGCAAATATACAAGTGTCTCATTGGAACAATAATCTTTTGAGTTGGAGCAAAGAGTCCAGTCTTCATTTGTACTTCTCAATAATATCTGAAGCTCTGTTTAACATTCTAGGCGTTTCATGTCTACATGTGTTTTACATTTTATATGTTGTTTTAGATTTTACCTTTAAAATTCTTTATCTGATTTCAATTGAAATTTTGCACTGTTTTATACCGGAACAACAAACGTTGAGGCCTATGGTTTTCCAGTATTTTCGTTCGTTTGGCGACCCGCGCACCTCAATTTAACATCTACAATTTTAGGTGATTTCTCAGAAACTACAAGTTTGACACTCATAAAATTTTGTTAACTTGTCCATCCTAACAAGTAAAACATAATGTAGCATTTGACATTTTATCGACAAGAATATCGAACAGAATATAAGTGTCATTTTCTTGTTCCTTTTATAATTCATTTGTTAGACGTTTTACCTTGCAGATACTGTTTTTATTCCTTAAATTTTCCCTTTTAAATTTCGTCTCGGTTCCTTAGATTTTACTTTTTAAAAGTCGTCTCTTTTCCTTATATTTTACCCTTTAGATGTCGTCTCTATTCCTTATATTTTACATTTTAGATGCCGTCTCTGCTCCTTGTATTTTACCTTTCAAATGTCACCTTTGTTCTTTAGATTTTACCTTTTATACTTTCTGTTTAAATGTCACCTCTATTTTTTAGATTTGACCTTTAAGATACCGTCTCTATTTCCTATATTTTACCTTTTAGATGATGTCTTTTCCTTATGTTTTACCTTTAAATGCCGTCTCTATTCCCTAGATTTAACCCTTCAAATGTCGTCTCTATTCCTAAGATTTTATCTTTTAGATATTATTGTACCTTTTACATTTATTCGCGGTTTCCCTTTATAGCTCATAAGCCAAATGTAACATTAATGTCAGTCAGATCTTTAAATTTAAAACTTTCAAAATATCATTATGTTTATTTCATTTTATTGTGTATTTAAAAAGTATTTGGTGTTTTACCTGTTAGAGGTGTATTTCATATTTTGTTAGTAAATTGTATCCTGTATATCCTTTAAGATGCTATTTCCAACTCAGAAATTGTCATCTATTTTTATGTTCGATTTTTTCACTTGACATACATTTATCTCCATTGTACTTAAATATCTAAGTTTGAAAAGTTTTCTCTATTGTCATATGATGGCATAAAAACATTTCTTCTTGAAATAAAGGATTTTGGCAACTTAAAATGCAGCTGCACCAAAACTAGCTATGTGGGAATAATTTTGTAAAAATAGCAAGTGACAGTCTTCGGACTTGGAGCCGAGATTGGAATTTATTTGGATAACTAATGCGACATAAAACATTTACGTATTCATAACACTGTTTTTTTATTATTGATTTGATCACATGCTTAGGCCAAACCAATTTAATTCTTTGTTTGGCGTCAACTTTATTTTTG
>MJUU01058961.1:30129-49163 GCA_002080025.1 Modiolus philippinarum | reverse complement strand
TTTTTTTTTTTCTGTCATCGTTGAATTTTTGTGCACCCAAAATACCATCGCCTGGACGCTTCTAGCTTACGCTTCGATTAATAAGGCAACAATAATATACAACTACTACAAACTTTAAAAAAAACTCTGAATAAACTGAAATGGGTTCAACGGAATTGACTTTTAATGTACATAATTCACATCAAAATTTGTTGATTTCAAAAATGTCATCCTTGTTTTTATTTAGTTTTTGTTTTTTTGCCTCCCGTCCGCCTACATTTCAAAAATAAAGTTGACGCCAAACAAAGAATTAAATTGGTTTGGCCTTATCCATTGACTAGATTTTCCAAGAGGGCTATGTGGTCAAAGTTTCTCCACTGTGTCTTTTTATATTCTGAGAACTCATCTGGAACGATGCGTTACAGATTTTGTTCTCATTTGAGTTTTATGTGAGCAGTCGTTATTCTTGATAATATAAGCCGAGATGGACATCGGGACACCAAAGACTTTTTATACACAGAAGCAGTTGCCACTTTTGAATTTGGCAAATGACAGTTTATAGCTTAAGTACTGTTTCTTGCATCACCTTATATATTGACTACCATTCCGAAACAACCGTATAAATCATTTCGCGTAGAAAATATACACTTCGTAATTGTGAAACTTTTTTCAAAAAATGTCTTGCCGTTTAATGTCGGTTCGACAACACATATTGTGAATGGGTCTCAGTAGTTGATCGTACCCTGACTATATTTCAATAAGTGCACGAGGAGAATAAGTTCTAGGTAAAAAATCTCAAGCAGACATGTCCAGTGACAGTCAAATATGTAATGGGATAAGTTATACGAGGAAAGTTATGCTCAAAAGACTAGTATCTAAAACAGTTTTAAGATTATAATGATCGAAAAGTAACATAAATCGAAACGTACTTGATTTGGTACATATACTAGGAATTGGTTGAAGTATGTTTCAGTTAAGTATGATTGTTTGTGATAGAAGAGAATTAGATTTTGAGTAATGGTTGATAAAACTAGAATTTCGGCCAAGATTTTGAGAAATTATTAGAGACTGTTATGGGTTAGTCTAGGGTACATTAATATAACTCCCACGCTCAGTCTAGCGTCGTTTGTAACTGCAGTATAAGTAGAGTTTATGTTTGAGAGTGAAGTTTGAATAATGTTACGAGTATTATTAGTTATATAGTACAATGTAACAACAAAACAAAGAGTAGTCGAATAACGTGTTGAAGGGGTGGAAATATGTGACTGTTGTGTAAAGTGTGGGATGATTAAACTACAAAAAAAAAGATAATGGTAATAGGCGTATGGTTTGATAATTGGTACAAGAACAAATGATCTAAAATATGATTTACCCAAAATTGCCTTACCCTTTACCTAACTTTTTCAAACCGCTTCGTTTCTATCTTTAATGTCACATAATTACAAAAATTGTTTATGATTGTGGCATTTGCGCAGAATACGTTTAGTGGTCGAAGAATTTTGTTCCGACATTAGGCCATTTTCAAAATATGCTCAAATGTTTTCGAAAATCTATTAAAATCTATTAAGTTGGTATCTGGAAAATTAATATGTCCAACCCGTATGTTATCTGACGTATCAGCAGTCGAACATGGCTGTAAACATCCTTTTGTATCAATCTAATCCATTTTACAGTGTTTGGAAGACGGAACTACTCGAAAGATGCCGTGAACCAAAACAATCTTTTTTTGTTGCGACTGTATAAACATTTGTCCTTCCAAATGACAGTTTATTTTGATTTTGGTGGTCATATGCAACAAATTTTAACAAAAACCTACAAAAATTTTGAAAATCTGTCAAATTTGCATTCAATTGGAAATTTCAGTGACTGGATCTTTTATCTAAAGTATAAAAATGCATTTGAATATATTTTGTTACAATAGTATATATAATAGATGACCTGTTGAAACAGTTTTGGAGAAGATTTGATGCATTCGTAAAATGGGTAAGCTGAATGAAATAATTTCACGGGAAAGGGGCAATACCTCTTTGATCAGGGTTAGTGAAGGGGCACTCTGTCAGAATTACGGTTAAGATTTAAAGTACTAAACGGTACTGAGAAACTATTCTGGACAAGATCAAATGAAACGACGAATTACTTGTTCCAGATGCTTCAACTAATCTGACTTGTATTCCTCGGATTTGACTTTGATATAATTTTCTTTGTAAATGCATATACAATTTTCTTTGTATTTGCATGCTAGTATATAAAGTTTTTCTGTGCCTTTATTTCAATTTCTTTTTCGGAAAATTTCTCAGAGCGTTTTCAGTTTTAGTACGCGTCATTAATGTTTTAAACTTTCTTAAAGAAGTATCGAAATCCGTCAAGAAACAGAGATCTTCACACGTGTTACGTTCGAAAATGATCAAGGTCATATCATAAAGTACATGTGCACTTGATGTAGATTTGTTCATTTTAATAATCATTTTAATTTTAACATAGCTATATTTATGGTACATTTTATCTGTCCCTGTGATTCCAGTTTGTATCTATGTTTAATTTAATATGCATTTTGCACTGAGATTCGAATCCCACGGGATACTTTATGTATTATTTACTTTCTGTTATCATGACTGTCCTTAAAATCGCCTAAATATATGTACCCTGATATGATATTTATATCAATTATCATCGTCTTAAAGATGAACAATATTATCTAATCAATCATATGATCATAATGAAAATGCAGGAAGCGGTTGGGATTTTTTTGGGAGTCCTGTTAATTTTATCCCCAGGAGCCGAGACACGCCCATCTGCACCAACATGTGGATATATGGTAAGCCTATGTTATGAAACGATTTACTTATGCACTGAATGAAACACTTGGAAAAAATGAGATTAGACACCATTGAGTCAAAATAAATGCTATATGCTGCAAATATTATCCTTAACGCTAATAAAAATAAATATAATTTTTAACATGTCCTTTTCCATATCGGCCCTGGTATCATCCTGAGACTGTCATATCGGCCTCGAGGCGCTAGCCGAGGGCCGATATGGGTCGGAGGATGATACCAGGGCCGATATGGAAAGGGAAATGTTATAATCTGTTTATCGCATATTTAATGTAGAATTCGTAAATAATAATAAGAAAACACAATTAAATGGCATCTTTAAAAACAATGAACACAGTATTTTAATTTCGATATCACAAAAATATTTTCTGAAGGAAATAATACCAGGGATGATATGGAAAATAACATCAAATGATCAAACGTTTTAAAACAAGCAATCTTAATTTTCAACATCAGAGAGAGAGAAAAAACGCTCCAAAATCCATTTTAAGTGTATATTTTGCACGTATCAGAAAACGAAAATTTAAGAGTGTAGCCTGCTGCTCTGTGTAACTTATTTTAGTTGCGAATCTGTTTTCCATCTTTTATGTATGACACTGTCTTTAAATTCATGAAATAAATGAGCATTTCCATGTGTTTTTTTTCCAATTTAGTCCAGTTTCTGTTTGAATCCGTTGTCAAACGTAAATACGTGATGAGGCATATAATAAACGTCAAACTACTATGACGTCATCAAAATGTGTGCACCAAGGCATGATAACAGGTTATTTGCCCGGGCAGTGATATGGATGGACAAACATTACAGTTATTGCATATGCAAAAGTCTATGTATTGCGCATAAATATGTGATAAATGATCTTATTACATACTTAATAGAAATAAAAGCGTTAATGCATGATCAATATGACCGGAAGTAAACTGTCCATATTTTCACATCCCCTGGAAAATAATAGGTTATTTTATGCTCCTCGTGCATCTCAGACAAAATAAACGACTTCCGGTCCATATTGGCCTGAGCAAATAAACGACTTCCGGTCCATATCGGCCTGGCATTTCTAAACGTCGGAAGTATGTAATATATAGATTATAACATGCCATTTTTCACATCAGACCCATTATCGGCCCTAGGTCAGTATATCAGCCTGAGAGCCGACAGGCTCGAGGGATGATTTTGACCATGGTCTGATAATGGGTCTGATATGAAAAATTGCTTGTTATGATATTTTTATCATATGTTTCAAACTAGAAATACATCCACAATTTCATACACAATCTCAGAAGTTTATTTTCAGGAATCGCAATTTTGAGTTCAAACCTTAAAACATTGAATTTGCAAAGACAACATTTTGTTTGTGAAGCATAATTTAAGATGAATTGAAAATAAATTCGGGTATGTTTCAAATGTGAAAAAAAAATAAATAGGATATTTATTTCAAAAGATAATAAAAAAATCAATTATGTGTAGCGTGAAATCTTTTGAAAAAATGATAATACAGTTACGGATTTAGCGTGCAATATAAACCGGAAGCAGTTGATATAAATCGGAAACAGTTGATAACAAAAGTCGTATCACACGGTTGTGAACAATTTGAAGATAGACTAAATATAAAAAATCAAGGGGTAGAATTCTGCTGTTATTTTATATAAACATATGATAAAAAAAAGTTTTTAATACATGTGCATTTCCATATTGACCTGATTATCATCCCTCGACCCACATTGTCCCTCGACTTCGTCTCGGGCCAATATGGGTGTCTCGGGATGATAACCAGGCCAATATGGAAATGCCCATGTATTAATCTGTATTTATTGCTTAAAAGTACACACGGCAGATAAAAAATAATATCACCATAACAACAAACGACTGAAAACTAGACGTGAAACACCAGAGTAAAATCATGTGCATAGAAGTGGGTTAAAATACACGTTTGGCACTACTGACATGTTACACTTAGGCTCATGCTCAAACACTCCCTGGTAGATTGTGGCATATGATTGTAGTGTTCGTCAATTGTATGTTTCCTATTATCTTTTCTTCATTAACTATACTTTAAATATAGAAACCGTTAAAAAGGTGCAAAACAACAATATACATAAGATACAATACTTAAAGTGGAACAGAGGACTCGTTCTATAAGACAGAGGGAGTTACATCAGGTGCTTGTAGAGATAGTATCCGATGACATCTGAACTATCAAAATCGATTTTTTTCTATGTTTGAAAAAAAAAACAGAGAACTTGAAATATTTTACGGGATAATAAGGTTCTATGGAAAATATCAGAACCTACAATTAACCGTGCAATAAACAATTGTGTTACTTAGCAACCAACTCGTGTTTACATTAAGAAAAATATGGGACTCCAATACTTTATGTATTTTCAATTTCTGTATAAAAATAGAACTTATTACCAAAAATATTCAGGTATTTGATCTCGAATATCCAGTGCAAAATACTGTACTCCATATGCAAATGCAACTGAAAGTTTGCCTCTTATTTGATTTTGAAATCTGATTTTTGAATGTTCATTAGGGTTCTATGTATCCAAATATAAACCCCCGGGGGATAACTTCCTATATATTGGTATACGGAGACGTGCGGCAAATTTGGGTGCTTATTTTATAAATTCTAGTATTTATTAGATACTCATTCTTCCCCTTTCCATATTTATTTGGGGCGAATTTCAACACATCTGGTATTATTTATTCGGGTATAATTTTTGGACCCCCAGCCACACCTCCCCGTACAAAATATATGAGAGTTACCCCCCCCCCCCCCCCCGCGGGTATAAACGTAAATGATATCTACTCTGTCTATATTTTGTTCTTTTTTTTATTTTACAATATCACAAGCAAGATGTCATATGCCAAGCGGGGGTTATGTAACATTTGTTGGTTGTTATTCATACAGAATTTTATACTTTTCTGTATAGAGTTGCAATCCGGTAAAAGAAAACATGTTAAATGTCCATTTGGTACCTCATACACACGATGATGTTGGTTGGCTCAAGACTGTGGACCAGTATTACTATGGAGGTAAAATTTAAAAATATTCTGAATTTGGTAGCCTTCGGTGTCCAATTTTCATTATTTCATTCTTCCCTTGCCTTAAAGGGGCAAATGGGTTTCACTAACAGGCTAAAAATCTTAAATTATCCTCTAAACAGTTAACACCAAATTTAAATCCATGATATCAGCCACTCAGAAGTAACACAAACCGTATTTTTTATTCCCCTTTAACAGTAAACACAGAGTAAAACAATTAACAGAACTGAAAACAACTTTTTTTTTATTTCACCAAAAACAATTTAAAACAACCAGCCGAAAATGCCCTAAACACCATTTCACCTCGCCCCTTGAAATCTTCATTACATATACTGAAATATCTTATACTGGAAAAAAAAGTATTACAAAAAAGAACGACGTAGTTGCCCAGTGTCCTTCTTTTGTCTCTACATGATATCAGTTAACATGTTTTTTTTTTTTGTTTTTGTTTTTTTGGGGGTCATTCTGACAAAATTTGTCTTAATGTGTCGCAATAAAAATGCAAAATACAAACGAGACTCACCCGAACCTATCAATTGTGTCTTTTTTCAATTTTCTCATGGATAATCATTGCTTAATTAGATCTAATTATCATCGGGTAACCTTATGGAAAATTCATAGGGTTTTTGTTTCCAGTCATTCGATGGTTTCAAAACACTTGTGGTCCGAGACCCCAATTATTTTTTCTTTCACTTTTCCCAAAGGGTTACATGTTAACGTTTTCAAGGATAAAAATTCCAATTATGATTTTTGGTCAATACCAAATTTGTTCTTTGATTAATTCAGGAATTTCTACCGACTCCTTTTTCCTTGACAGCCCACAACATTAGGGTACTCAGAGATTTCCGAAATTAGAAAAAATCATCATACTTTCTCTACCTGGCCTTACTAAAAGTTCCTGATAAAATATCACGAAGACTTTTTTCTACAATACATTTGAATTCTATACTTGCCATAGCCTTAAAATAAGATTAAGAAATTCATAAAAATGCAAGAGAAAAAAAAAGAAATAAAGCACCCGAAAAATACTAGGAACCGTATATTCGCATACCATGAGAACGGGAAGAAGATAACTGTGTACTCGGACTTTATATCTAAAAAAAAAATAAACTCATCTAAACCTATCAATTCTGTGGTTTTCAATTTTCCAATAAATAACCCTACTGATCTGAAATTCTATTTATTCTTCACATAACGTTACTGTCATCCCAAACTGGCACTATTCGAAATAAGGATATCCTCGAAATATTTTTTATTTGTTTACATTTATTTTTTTCTCTGATAGGAACCTGAGAGTTGAAAATACATTGGCTCTCTCTCTCCTTTTTTTTTACTTTTTCGAAATTTTTATTGCAGAATTGCGGATTTACGGTGCCCTACCAGACTTGGTCCGTCTTTAGTTTAAAGATTTCCGGTTAGCTTTGCTAAGAACATGACTTCCAACTTAGAAGTGAAGACTTTAACATTCCTGATTTTACAACAAACATACAATGTTTGGAATTTACGCATGACAAGGTTAAATTTGAACAGGTTATATTCTGAAACTAAAGACAAGAAGACAACTTCTTAAACGGAACATACAAATATCAAATTCAGAAATTAAATCAAAAGCATACCAAGCCATCGTTCGACCAAAACTTTGATATAGCTGTAGTGTTTGGGATGCAAAACAAAAAATAGAAATGGTACAGATCGAGACGCGCTGCTCGCTATGTATTTAAAAATTATCACAACACCAGTAGTGTCACAGACATGATAAACACCTTACAGTGGCCTACTCTCGAACAGCGCAGATGCAAAACAAGAATCATACTAATGTATAAAATTATCCACTGTTTAGTAGCAATCCCAACACACATTCTCATCCCCACAGACAGTAGAACCAGGCAAAACCATCCTTACACGTACTGTCACCAGAGACATATAATTACAGAGATTAGCAACTTGAAGAATTCCTGTGAAAACTTGCTGCCATCGAGACTTCGATAAAACTTCCATTTCACAAACATAAATCGCTAAAATCTCGATAATGTATGAAAATATCATAATAGAACTATCTAAACACAACCACAATCATGACAATGGTAGAATACTTTCCAGTTTTTATAACTAGGAAAAT
The DNA here is from genome assembly GCA_002080025.1 of Modiolus philippinarum. Classification (NCBI taxonomy): domain Eukaryota; kingdom Metazoa; phylum Mollusca; class Bivalvia; order Mytilida; family Modiolidae; genus Modiolus; species Modiolus philippinarum. The sequence goes on along the minus strand of MJUU01058961.1, from coordinate 41,188 downwards.
AAAAGAGGAGTTTCAAAAGTAAACAAGGCACGTCGCGATCTTCGTTGTCAGATTTCACCATGAAGTCTCCACTTTATTTGCCAATATCTTTTTTATTAATCAATATCTCGAATTCAAATTTTCTAAACACAACTATAGTGATTAACTAAAACAATTCAAGTTTCGGTTTACTAATATGTTTCAAATTAATTTTATTCATTTGTTTATCTAATAAGATGTCATTAATGAGCCACAGAGTTGTTAGATTTACCTGTTGTATATATACCTATATGATACCCTTAATTAGTTAGCAAACAGGTGGCTGTGTGGCAATTATAATTTATAGCTGTCAAAATATATGGTATTTGTGGTGTTTATTTAAGGGATTAATTATGGTAAAATGGACAGGAAACCCATTTAGGTAGTAAAAGACAATAAAGTAAACATGGTAAAAGACAATAAACAGTTTGCAGTCTGTCCATTTTGTACATTGTAAAAGATAAAAAAAAACAAAACAATAATTAAAAGAAAATAAAGTCAGGTACAATGTATATACAAAAATGTATTATTGACCACTTAAAATTTCAATCGTCCAGTATTGTCCACTTGAGGAGTATTGTCCAGGGCAGTATTTAATGGTAGAAAACAAAACAAAAATAAAGTCAGATACAATGTAATATAATAAAAAATATAATATAACAAATGTATATATATAACAAATAATATAACAAAAAAAATTTACTGTTGACCACTTAGAATTTGTTTTGACCACTTAAACTTTGTATTGTCCATCAATTGACCACTGAAAATTTCAATTGTCCAGAATTGTCCACTTGAGGAGTATTGTCTAGGGCGGTATTTAATGGTAGAAATAAAAACAAAAATAAAGTCAGATACAATGTATTATAATAAAAAATATAATATAACAAATGTATATATATAGCAAATAATATAACAAAAAAATTTACTGTTGACCACTTAGAATTTGTTTTGACCACTTAAACTTTGTATTGTCCATCAATTGACCACTGAAAATTTCAATCGTCCAGTATTGTCCACTTGAGGAGTATTGTCTAGGGCAGTATTTACCGGTAAATTCCACCGGTAAATACCGCGGGTGGTTTTTTCCGCCCAACCTTGGTGATAAATGACTAAAAAACTTTGCTAGCACAAAAGGTAATGCTACTCCAATTTGTTCAAGGAAATAGATGGTCTTGGCACTGATTTTCTTCCCTACCTGTCAATAGAAGTTTGTGCATTTCTCAATGTACACTTGAGAAATGCACAAACCTGTTATTGACATTAAGATATCATTATGCACAAACTGTAATTGTCATTGAGAATAGCACAAACTGTTATTGACAAGTGGGGAAGCTTATTATTTTTCTGCTTCCAAATGAAATCCCTAATGGCAGGAGTTGAGAAAACTATATGTTATGGAATAGGGAGTCAGCAGGGTAAAAGCAAATAATTATATTGATTTCAACACGAAGGCTTCACTTTATTTGCTAATATCTTTTTTGTTAGTGAAAATTTTTAAATCAAATTTTCTAAACTATACTATAAAATTATTAAGGAAAACAATTCTCTTTTCGGTTTAGAAATATGTTGACTAAAATAAAAGTAGTTTAAGAAGTTCTGATGTGGCCATACCATGTTTGTTCTGATTAATACATGTATGGGATGATAGTAGAGTTGCCAATCTCTGTAATTATATGTCTCTGATTTATTGACCCTAAGCAAGGATTTGTATAGTGAGAAGGATTGGAATCTCGCGGTGATATTTGTGCTGCTTAGGCAGCATTATACCGTTGCATGGTCTCCAGACGAAATAAACAGCCAGATGTACCTCACATTAAATACGCAATACATAGTTCATGTCTGGGTGTCAAGAATTAAAGATACCGAGAATCTACTGAACACATTCTAGCTATTTTATTTGAAAATGCTCAAATGGAAAGTATGTCTAGTTCAAACGAAAATACAGTGTGAAAATGTAGCTTAATTTGACAATCGCCATTCGCGATTCGGTTCATTCATGAAAAATTCCTGCGATGCGCTGTGATATTTTATCGTGGAAATTTTACAAATTTTCATGAATGAATGGTTCCAAACGTAGTAAATGCTTCTATCGCTGTGGACTCTTTGATACTAAACCTTCATAGCTGCCAACTAGAGTTTTTTTTTTTTATTTTGATGTTCTTTGATGATTTCACAACGTGAACAAAAATTTGGGTAAAAACCCGATTTTGTTGAAATTCACACGAAAACAAATGTTTGTTTACACTATTTTGGCTGTTGAAAGGGAGATAATCCAAATCCTCGAAAGGGAGTTAACCAGATTTGATATAAGCCAATCAAAATCGGGTTTACAACTACGTGACAAACAGCTGATTGTAGCGAAAGATTGTAAATAGTAAATATGACGAGTTTTGTTGACTTTTTGTTGATTTTAAAGCTTTGGGGACTTAAATAAAGTTATGTAAATGGATGGACCACGGGCAATCATACCGAACAGTTCATGAATCAAGGTTCACAGTCCCTAAAACAACGAGCTGCAAGCAGCAAACTTAACAGTTCCGTGGATGGCTGTGCGAGTAACTAGGTTGCTGCAAGAGTCATTCTTGCCCGTTCTGCAGAGTTTGCATAGTTGAACGCAGCAGCCTTAACAGCGTTAAAAAACATATATTGGAACTGTAATGTACGAAAGGTCACTCAAAGTCTCAGAATCACAACTCTTTTGACTGAATCACAAAAGACAAAAAATATTTAAAAAATGTAATAGTTGCTTTTTTTATAGAAGAATGGAATGAAAGGAGAAATGCAGTAAATGTACATCAGACAAATAATAAAGGAGAGAGATATAGTTTCTACAACGAGAACTAAGTTGATTATGAAATTTCTCACATCGAGTTAAATAAATTTTGCAAATGTTTGAAAACGAGGCTTGCCGAGTTTTTAAACATTTCAAAATTTATTTAACAAGATGTGAGAAATTTCATAATTAACGTGTTTAAGTTGTAGAAAATGTTTCTCTAATGACATAATGTAAAACACCGAGGATTATATTCCGAATAGATTTTGCGGGAAATTCCACGCAAGTTGTTCTCTCACTAGTGACGAGAAATATTTTTGTCACATCGGTCAGGCGTTGGTTAAATTTGCTAGAAATTAGAGAAAGTGGTTTAATAAACAAGCTTACAATCATCAATTTTCAAGAAAACAGTTAATGCATTTCCCCATAAATAGGATTGCTCCCAAATAAACAGAATGTAATCGGATGGGCTCATATTTTTTGAAATGATAAACATCTTGGGATGTGAGCTAGACCAAGTTTTAAACATTTCTGAGGAGATAACAAAATAAATAGGGGTTGAAGGGAGCAGGTGTGATGCTCATGTCTGCCCCATGAAACTGAGGAAAAATTCAGTATTTAATTTGCTACGACAGGGGAACTAGTATATGTAGATCATCATTATATATAGAAATATCTTGTTCTCCCGTGTATTTATGATGGTGCTTCCATGATAGATTCAGTAGGATAATATGAAGATTATTCCATAGTTTAACTGTTCACAGTGCAAATTAAAGTTCTGTTGTAGTTTTAAGTATGTTTCAGAGTAATTAATTGAATTAAAGTGCATCGTTATAAAAGGGGTGGTCAAGATATCTGAGCGTGATGCATTTTAACCATCCCTGTTCTTATGAAGCACTTAAATTCGATTTATTACCCTGAAACAGTTTGCATGTAATTTTTTTGTTTATATGTTTATTCTAGTGATAGACGTCATTGTGATTTGAGTGCACACTTTTATGCTCTCTCAAAAGACAGACGTATTATGGTATACTTTTGTTAACTTTTTGGTTTCCTGAGTTTTTTTCTGTAACCACTTGACATACTGTATATTGGTGTATCTATATGAGATAGTCAGCTTTTGGACTGATTTTTTTTTAAAATATCAAGTTTCAAATCTTTTCTCATTTCAAAGATATGATATGCCTATTAGCAGCACTCCAGCGTTCAGCGCTTTGATTTATTAATTGCATAATAACCTGGCCCGTATGCGAGATTATAAAATATTATCCACAATGCCTTGCACCCACGCTAATCTTGTTCAATATAATGGCAGAAAGTTTTATCGCTTTTGTCAGTCTTCATCGTGTAATATTTATTTTAATCTCCTCCTTCAAAATCAACATTTATGTTTTAAAATGTGTTTTTTGTAATCAAGTATGTATGATTTAGTTACTGAATAAGTAAAATGGTATATTTTTCTTGCTTTGTGACAAATTTAACTTGTTTTGTTTGTGACCATTTCAAAATTACGAGAGGTGACAGCGTGGTAAGATGATTAATTAATTTTCCATAAAAGCTGAGATTATAATATAAACAGGTATAAAACACAATTTCTTCACCTATTTTCATGGCTTTGTTAATTTGTTGAAGAAATTTTAGGTTTGTTAAAAAGTTATATCTGGCTTTTATTTGTTTCAAAATATCACGATCGAAATGCACACCGACAAGGACGGGACTTGATTTTACATAAACATGAAATGACAGTCTATACCTGGATCTGATATGGAAAACTGACAGACCTTTACATGAAATGGATCATATATATCCTGCCGTGTTTAGAAAGAAAAAATAAAAGTTGGTTTTAAAGCAATCTTTTTATGTTTTGATAGGTTTGAAGCGAGTATAGCAATTTGTAGTGGTTAGTAAAACAAAATTTCGTTACAGAGGATCTTTCCAGACAATATAAGATGCAATCCTAAATTAAATCTCCCTATACAAATCCTTGCTCTAAAATATTCTAAATCCACAAAGAAATATAGTCCCCTATTTGTCTGTTTACTAAAGGATTTACGTTGCTTTTTGTTAATGTCATGAAATCTGGAATGTACCTGGATCTGCCTAAGGCTAATCTGTTGTGCATTTAGGGGTCAAATTTTTTGCCCCATTCCCGATGGGCAAGAAATGTATTTTTTCCCAATTTCAAGATAAAAAATTCCTCATTTTGATTTTGTCCTACAATGTCGTTCAAATAATTTTAGTTTTGTGTTAAATAGACTGGCACCTACAGTACACACAGAGTGTTTCAGTTACAAAACACCCAGGTCTGACATGAGTGAAAAACACTAACAATTGCTGGTGAAATGCTGGTGTTTACACTGACATTTATGACTTGCCAATATAATTTCATGTAATTAACAACAGGAAGTTTGCTGATGTTTTCACAAACATTTGCAGGTGTTTACACTGTGAAATAGGTCAGACCTCGGTGTTTTGTATCTGAAACACTGTGTGTACTGTATCAGTTAGCTGTAATAAAAGCTCATGAGGAATATCGAATGCCTGCTCCTTCATTTCGAGTTTGTTTTTTGTTTACTCAAGTAAATATCGGCTTCCAGATTGTTCATTTGTTGAGGTCGTGTCAGAAGTTTAAAAAATCGCCACCTAGTCGATTCATAACTTCATCAAGACACAGAAATCAGAAAATTTCTCAATATTTCATTACAATACAAGTTCTTCAAAAAGTCAAATTCTGGAATGTTCCGGATATTAGATTGGCGGGTTAAAGATGTCAAATGGGGTAAAAATATGCGGGCAAAGGGAATACATTATTCTATTAACATATGAAAGGTGTTTATGATTTGATAATAGCTGACCATGTCATTATTCAACATTTTATCCCCAGGCGGGTCATTTCCAACCAATATATTTTATGTCAAGAAAATGAATATGAAAATTCCTTCATTACACTCAACTGACATCTGAAATCAGTATCAGTAGATTTGGGGTAAGATGTCGACAAGAACCCCAAAACACGAAAGTGGAATATCGTCTATTGGAAATATAAAAGTTGCCTTACTAATGTATTGAGTTTGGATTTTAAACTCATCTGTGTCATGTGACAGCTCATGGGCGCTCTAGTTGACATTTTAAAATTATAAAAACTTCTAGAAACAAAAAAAAGTTTTGCATTGTAAATTAGCTTGATAATGTGATTTCTTTAAGTACACATGATTACTTTGAACAAAAAACTTTGCAGTAAAAAGAAAGCACACATTATACAAATTAATCGTTTAACGAAGTACTACTAGTATTTTTTCCAATTTTGAACAAATCACATGAAATTTCCCAATATAGAGAGCCATGTTCAAGCAACAAAATGGCACTTTGAGATCCTTTTGCTTCATAGTGAAATCAGTATTGAAGGGATCGTTTATTATTTTAAATTGAAATGAGATACAGAATGCTGGTGTTCAGTATATCGCGGGTTCTGTGGTGGAAGAGTTGTAATGAATGTAAAGTTTATTATTTTAGATAGAAATGACATTCAGAATGCTGGTGTTCAGTATATCTTGGATTCCGTGGTGGAAGAGTTGATGAAGGATCCAAACAAAAGATTTATCTATGTAGAAATAGCATTTTTTGCCAGATGGTGGAGAGAACAGAATGATGAGATGCAGGACAATGTTAGGATGTTGGTGGAGCAAGGTTTGTGTCTCAAAATACTTATAAAGTAGGGAAGATGTAGCACATAGCCATGTTTTGATAAGTAGTATTTGCCAAAATACTGATTGACAATGGTACTTAACTTTTAATTGTTCTTCAGATTGTGACAGCTTATTATTTTTGTGACCAGTTATTATGTTATAATACAATTAATAAACAGTCTTAACTACCATATCTTGCACACCCAAGGGACCACTGAAAACAGTTTGACCTATAGGGATGTACGAGATATCGTGTTCAAATTTATGTTAATTTTAACTTGAACAAAGGGACAACGGACAACGAAAAAAGCTGGAGACATTCATGGTTTTGGAGCTATTGCAGTTGGAGACATAGAAATTCAACTGTAATTTGCTTTGTTTACCAAAATATTATATTACCATGGTTACACTCATTAATGCATAAATATTCAAAGTCAGCTTTGGATTTTTTCAAACTGCATCTATCATGGGTTTATAATAATTACAGGACGTCTGGAGTTTATCCTTGGTGGATGGTGTATGAATGATGAAGCGTCAACCCATTATAATGCCATTATAGACCAACACACTCTTGGATTAAGGTTCCTGATGAAGAATTTGGGTGAATGTGCACGTCCACGAACTGCCTGGCAAATTGATCCATTTGGACATTCAAGAGAACAAGCTTCATTATTTGCTCAGGTGTCTAATGCTTTAAAATATGATTCTATAAAACTATGATTTATGAATTGCAAATTCTTGCCAGTATCCAATATAACCGTCAGGGACAGTTGGGAACCAGGCCAATATAGGTCATAGGATGCATTGTTGCAATTGTTTTTATAAAATTTAAGATAGTCTTCAAAGAAGCATCAGAGTTTTTTTTAATACATGTTGTAGTTCAAAAGAAAATAAAAAAAGGTAAAGCCTCAATCTCCTTTTTCTGTTGTTAGGCTCAATTATAAACATTGCAAAACTGATGTTTTATTATCTTAATTGACAAAAAATTAAATAGGGCATTCTGTCAGTAAATTATTAAGCTTCTCCTTGGAAATATCTGTGAATAGATTTTCTAAATTTTTATGCCCCTGCTGCTAGGTGATGGGGACATTAAGTTTTACCCTTGTCCGTACGTATGTCCAAAATTTTCGTCAAGGATTTCTCAGCTTATGTATGCAGGAAGGATTTGATATATGGTCTGATGCTTTGGTTTGATAAGTTGTACCGTGTTTCCATTTTTCAAGTCCGTTACTCATCTACTTCCTGTTTGCCGATATATCTATATGGCAGGGGGCATCCGTGTCCCATTGACACATTTTCTTTTATTTATCTTCAATAGCGATATATGTAAGTGTTCTGTTCTGAAAAAATCCAGTTGTGATTAGGATGCTTCAGAAATAGATATAGGCAAAGGGAGCTAATTCACAGCAAATGGGTTATTACTTGTTTTCTAAAATTGTCAATAAATCGTGACATCACAATGAAAACTGACAAAAAATGTTAAAATCAAAATCTGCATGGATTCATTTAGTGTTTCAGAATATGCACAATCAAATGGTGTTGTGTATTAGTATCAGTGAACATTAAACCAGTGTAATCGTGTAATGCCATATTGACTTCAAATTATACTTAGTACATGTATAATAAAATTCAGTAGGCTCTAAATTTTATACCACAATTTAACATGTGTTAGGATCAAAAACAAGATACGACATATCAATAGAAAAAGCTGAAAGATTTTCATCCATACCAAAAATGTTTTTTTTTACTTGAATTACTGTATATCAGGATTTTTATGTGCCGTTCTTTGATGGGACATATTATATGGTATACGGCCGGGTGTCCGTCTGTCCGTTCACATGTAATACTCTAACTGGAGAATGCTTTGATCATTTTTTTTTAATTATACAGGATTGTGAGGTACTATGAAAGAAAGCATCCTTTCGTTTATTTTTATGGGTGAATTTTCCGTTCCAGAGTTTTAGGACTTTGAATATCCCAAAATACATGAAATGGAATTTCAATCCACATGTCATACTCTAACTGGATAACTCTTTTGAGAAAACATTGTGTATTTCTTGATTTCACTTGTGTTTATTTTACGCTATATTTGCATACTGCACGCAATTAAGCCACCTCAAAATGTTCTGCTATATCACAAGCAAAAGACAATGCAGAAATAACCCTATTTTCAATATTTTTTTTCTTATTGATAGGATATGATTCAGATCAAAACAAAATACTGTACATTATACCATGGAGGTATAAATAAAGAAGGAGCTACAACAAAAAATTAGCACTTATTTATGACCCGCAGAGCCCTTTAGTAAAGATATGGAATTTATCTTATTAGCATCAATTCGACGATACCCCTTTGGTGACTATCTGCGATGCCCCCGATGTGGTGGTATTCTTAGTAATCAAGAAAATCATGTGTTTTATAACCTTGTCTGATAAGAATAGTACACAACGGGGAATCTGTTGCTAGCTTTCAAAGGTGTCGTTGTTGTTACAGGTACTTACCATTAGTCGTAAGAAATCGAATGGTGTAAAAATTTTCTAAATCGGTCCATATTTACGTGAATTACAACATTTGAAAATGACCAGTTGGTCGTTTTAATAATTTATGCAGTTCAATTTAAACTAGATGTAACTGTGGCCTGATGGGCCACAAATTTATACCCCCCCCCTCTTGTTGATTATCCTACCCTGCACAGTTACAGACGTAGAAACGTACCATGGGGGTACTCCAATAGTCCACCGTAACTTTGAGGCAACTTAAAATAAGAGGAAGGCACAGAGAAATCCTTTGATAAGACATCAACTCATTAGAACTATTTATCAGAGAGATGTTTTGCTACTCGATAGGGAAAATGTTGGGGAAACCTTTTTAGCCTACCTTTTAAATTTTCAATATAGACTCTAAGTAGGAGAAATCTACAAAGTGCTGTAACTTTGTTAAAAATTTATGACTCAATCTGTAAATAGGAGGTGCACAAGTACTTATAGTAACTAACATTCTGACAAAATTTGAAAAGTCAATTCACAAAGGTTCCCGAGATAAGCTTCGGACAAATCTTCAGAAAAATTTTCAATATAGACTCTAAGTAGGAGAAATCTACAAAGTGCTGTAACTTTGTTAAAAATTTATGAATCAATCTGAAAATAGGAGGTGCATAAGTACTTATAGTGACTAACATTCTGACAAAATTTGAAAAGTCAATTCAGAAAGGTTCCAGAGATAAGATTCGGACAAATCTTCAGACAAATTTTCAATATAGACTCTAAGTAGGAGAAATCTACAAAGTGCTGTAACTTTGTTAAAAATTTATGAATCAATCTGAAAATAGAAGGTGCACAAGAACACATAGTTACTAACATTCTGACAAAATTTGAAAAGTCAATTCAGAAAGGTTCCTGAGATAAGCTTCGGACAAATCTTCGGACAAATTTTCAATATAGACTCTTATTAGGAGAAATCTACAAAGTGCTGTAACTTTGTTAAAAATTTATGAATCAATCTGAAAATAGGAGGTGCACAAGTACGTATAGTGACTAGCATTCTGACAAAATTTGAAAAGTCAATTCACAAAGGTTCCCGAGATAAGCTTCGGACAAAAAATGTCTACAGACGGACAGACGGATGGACAGACGGACAGACATGGTGATTCCAGTATACCCCCAACTTCGTTGCGGGGGGTATAACTAAAAATTCTGTATATTCCGGTCAAGAGCGGATTCTGAAAATAAATGCTGTAAAAGAACTTGAAATGCAGATTCACCCAATGTTTATGGTGTATTTGCCGGATATTGCCGGAAAGACAAATTTTGTGTTTGAAATTTGACAATTTTATCAAGATGCCGATTGTGAGACATGTGCATGCCGTGCCGTTAGATTTCCCCTATTTTTAACAATATCCATTTATTATATACCTAACTTAACAGTTTAAAAAAATATATATTATATAAAAAAAAACTTGTCAATCAAATGTTTTTTTTTTAATTTACCATACTGTGTCAAAAATAGTTTCAGCTTATAGATTTCACATTGAACCCTATTTGCCCTAGATTTCACTGTAGATTTTCTTTTTTGAATTGATGTTAATAGAAAATGTATTTTTTGATTAAAAAAATCATTTTATTTTTTGGTTTACTCCTCTCTATAAATTGGGATATTCTGGAATTAAATAGTCCCAGCTTTATACGATTATACGATTTCCATTATAAGAACTTTTTTTTTAAGAAAAGGGACAGAAATTTTAGTACCCAGGTTTAGCAGTACATAAATTTTAATGTCAGAATTTTTTTAGTTCGTGACCGCAATTCGTCACATTGCACTCATTACATCAACTATGTTGCATCGTCTTTTCAACCAAACGTTTTATATTTGAGTCGGAGACATTATTTAATGTAACTGTTTCAGTTTGCAGATATCCGATTTGCATGATTATAAAATATTAATAATAATTATTATCTGGTGCTAATTTTAGAAATCACGATTATGTTATACATGAGTCAACGTCTCTCTCGTGTGTACTCTAATATGATATTTTGATTTTTAACATGATAAAAATTGATATTTTTCACTTCTTATTTGTCT
>MJUU01058961.1:2623-22408 GCA_002080025.1 Modiolus philippinarum | reverse complement strand
AGGTTTAACATTGGACCCTATGGGAAAATTCAAATTTTCTTCTTTGCTCTGAAACTGCTGAAGCAAATTCAACCAAGCTTTACAGGCATGATGAACTGAAGGTCCTTAACAAAGATTGGTCATTTCGTTCGGATCCAAAAAAAAAAAAAACATTGCCGCCAGCACAGAACATAGTTTAATTTGGCCATATGGGAAATTCACATAAAAAACAATTGGCCACCATGCAGAACATCGAAAACCCTGCTCCAGTATTTTGTCAGGTGAGCGATACAGGCTCAGTGTCTGAGCCTCTAGTTTGTCTTTTAAAACTTCCGTAACAAACTTCAACTCATCATCAATGAAAATATTGCCATGTCTTCAAACTCTGGACAAATGCATAAAAACTTATTAATATTACTAAAAGGCAACTGGTACGTTGTAGGGACATTGAATTTAACAAAAAATGTTAAATGGATGCTATAGGACCAACACAAAATGTCAAATGGATGCTATAGGACCAACACAAAATGAGTGATACAAGGTACGAAGGATGCGTGTGGAATGAACGTATGTCAACACATACCCGAAATAAACACTTAATTCAAGCCCTGAGAAAATGACTGGTATATTACTAATCCTATAAGAAAAAGCAACAGATACTCAGTAGGGACATTAAATTTAAGAAAAAATGTTAAATGGATACTATAGGACCAATAAAAAATGAATGATGGAATGTACGGGTGATGCATATGGCATGAATGTTGGTTAACACACATTTGAAATAAACACAAACTTCAAGCCCTGAAAAAAAAATGCTTAAAATATCAACAATCCCATAAAAGGCATTAGGTACACAGTAGGGTAATTGATTTTTAGAAAATATGTTAAATTAATGCATTGAGACCAGGCAAAATTAAGTGATGAAAGGTACAAGCAATGCATGTAGCATGGGTATTTGCAACAAATCGATCCCGTTATGAACAACACCTCGGCATTGAAACTCTTCTACCTGTATATGGTCATTTACTTGCTCAAAATCGAATTATTTGCAACTCTTAGTTTAAATGCTATGTTTTAGAAACTGTGATTTACTTTATAGCTGTTTTTATAGTCGTAAATGAATTGAACCCACGCTATCTCGATGGCGTCAATAATTATCGGTCCGGATACGGATACGAATTAATTCAGGACTGCCGAGTTCAAGATGACAATTTACATAGACGTAACTAGGAGTATCTTATCCCTGTAATGTACAGTTCCTGGTATTTTTACCAACAATTATTTTATTTTTATAAAGATTATGTTTGTTTTACCTTATTGGATATTATCAGCTTCATAAGTGGAGAGTTTATTGATTAAATTTGCATATTTTATTTTTAAGTTTGTATAAGAAAATATCAGATTTAACTGTGATAAGGCCGAGGTTGGTGTAGAAGGGTAGTACATTCAGAATTATAAGAATAAATGCCACTTCACCTAAGGATCAAAAATGTATATGCATGATCAAATCTATTTGTGGTAACTCCACAAATAATGACAAAACAAATTGCGGAATGAAAAAAAAGCAACAGGTTGCATGTTAAAAACTGTGATAAGAGATAATTACAAAATATGTTGGTATAATAAGTAGGTTTCATAATCCAGTCCTTCATAGAATTGTAATGTTTATTATTGAACCTGTACAGTGACTATCAGTATTCTCAAAGGAAAATATACTGTTATGGGTTCTTGTACAATTACCAATTAAAGATAAGAGATATCCTCCATGTGTGTGAGAAATTCTTTCTTTTCCCTGAGTGAAATGGGGGTAAAAGACGTAGAATTTCTCACACAAATGGAAGATATCCTGATCTTTTTAGTTTTTGTTGAATGTAAGGAATGTAAGAATCTATCTCTTCCATAAAATATATTAGGATCAACTTGATGGAAAGAAAAACTTGCCATTCCTTGTGCAATTTTTAATTGTGAAGTCAAATCATTCATGGTGTATATTATGGTAACAACTGTGACGTCGAACAAATCACAACATAAGATTGGACATTTACCCATGTAAGACAGCTTCAGATGACCCAGTGTCTTCTATGGGCTGCTGCAATTTACAGAAGAAAAGATCATTCTCTTTCTATACCTCTGTAAAGTGTCAAAGCTCATATGAAAATGCTTAACAAAATAACTTTTTTGCTAATATCTCTAAATTTCACTACACTCATTTCCATGCATTGGTTTACAATTTTTTTGTTCTTAAGAAAAGACTGAAAGCTTCAACCTGTGGTTCTAATTTTAGGAGAAGCTGCCAACTTATTTACGGGTGTTAATTATAACTTGTACCAGCCTCCTCCAGGGTTTAGTTTTGAGATTGGCAGTGGAAATGACCCCATTATGGTGGGTGGAATTCATATTATTTTTGTTTAAAAAAAACAAAATGGTGGGTATGGTAAAGTTCATCAGTTATGTACGTCTCAAGTTGGCAGATCTCACTGTTCTTTTATTTGATCGTCATGTTATAACTGACAATATGCACAAAGGCAAAGATACTTTCTATACATTTTTAAACCTCAATTTAGTTCAACATCTTTACCTTTCGGTTTTGGTGTTTTGGGTACTGATGTAGTATTTCTACCATTTACATAGAAGACCACTTACTTTACTTTACTTGTATAAGTAACAGATTAGAGTACTTTTTTTCTTGTTTTGTACAGAACTTCAGTAAATAAGCCAGTAAGTAGATACCTTGTATTAGGACTGGTACCATCAGGGCAGAATAGAAATTAACTTTTATTGTATTCTAGACATGTTACTTATTTTACAAGTACAAAATTCTGCATTAAAATGCAGTTTTATTATTGAGGGCCTAATTGAAAATTAGATCAAGTCTAATTGAGTCACCCTCATTAAATAAAGAATTTACTTACTTACTTTAATTCTACTAACCATTTCTGGTGAAGCAGTGCTCTTAAAAATTCAGAAAAAAATTTAAATAAAGAATCAAAATACTGTATAATCATTTATTTTCGTGGGGAGAAAAATTCGTGGATTCGATCTTTAAAACTATTTCGTGTGGACAAATTTTAGTGGAATTCATGTTTTATATTGTAATTACCATTGCTGGAATCAAATTCGTGGGGATTTAATTTCGTTGATAATTCTTACCCATGAAATAAACGAAATTTAATCCCCCACGAACATTTCTGCTTTTACAGTACGTACTGTCAAACTTGTGTCATTGGTAGTTTATAAACTGATATGATGCTATAATTATAAATAACTGTTTCATTAAAACATTGGATAATTAAAAAAATTGTATTTGAAGCCAGTAAATTTTTTCGGGAATTGTTGCATTAGAATTTCTCTTTTCTTCTTCTTTAAGGAAACTTCAGTGCCAACTTATTTTCTTAAGATCTATATGCATGCAGCTTATACATAGATATTTTATGGCAGATTTTCTGGTGCATTAACATATAACATTTGCAATTCTTCAAAGAATATATTTATATTCCTCCAGTAACACCTTAACAACTACTTTCAAACTCCTGTCTTGTGTCTGTTATTCAAACAATCAAAGTTCGAAGGAAAACTATTGTATACCTATTTGTCATCATTGGAGTGTTTAATGTAAACTCCTTCATGCAGGACAAATAAGCATTCAACAGTATTCTACAGGACTTTGATTGTTTGATAAACACACAAAAGACAAACATTTTTAGGGAGTTGTTATTTGTGTGATTGGTGTTACCAGTGAAATATATACTTATATTCACTGAAGAATTGCAAATGCAACACATGTAAAGCTCCAGGAAATCTGCCAAAAGATATGACCATAATTCTCATATTAGACCGTGCATGTTACATCACTTATGCAGATATATCTGATAAAAATATAACAAATGTAAAAGGAAATTACATTATATTTTGTTGATTTAGGGGAGACCTCCAACTTATTTACTGGAGTTCTGTACACTGGGTATGGACCACCCGGAGGATTTAATTGGAATATAGGAAGTGGTGATGATCCTATAATGGTGTGTTTGATTTGAATCAATAGTTTTTTCTTACTTTAGATTTGAAGCCACACTGAAGTTATCCCATATACATGTATAAGATGAAAGAAAATCCTGCTACAATGAAAAATATGCAAATTCATTTGAAATGTAAAAAGTATGGAAATAATGAAAATTTAACCAGCCTTAAAGGATGTTCGCTGGTCATGTAAATGTATTTCCATCAGATTTTCGGACTTCTCTGGTTTTATCCATTTCAAAGCTTTATAATTTTTTCCCTTGTGACCCCCTAATTTTTTTTCATTTTTTTATTTTATATATTTTTTGGAACATTATGACAAAAATTTTTCAGTTGGAATTATTTTGTCACATTCATTATTGGATAAGCATTCCTTATTTTAGACCTATGAAAAATGCAAAGGAGTTCAGTATCCTGCCATTTTTTTTTATCCCCACCACAACATGATTGGGGGTTAGGGTAAGCTGGGCATCCTTGCATCCGTCCGTCCGCCTTGAAAGCGCTTTAGCAAGTTTATTTCTCATAGGATTTAAATATTATTTATACAGTAAAATTGGTTCAAGGATAAGATGAGTCCTATTCAAAAATTTTTGTAGGAGCTATGCCCCTTTTTAACTTTAAAAATTGACAAAATATCCTTGTAAGCGCTCTAAAAAATGTATTTCTCGTTGGTTTTGGATAGTATTTACATAGTAGCTTTAGTTCTAGAATGCCTCAAGCGAGTTCAAAGATGAGTCCTGGTCAAATATTTTTGTAGGAGTTATGCCCCTTTTTAACTTTGAAAATTGACAAAATATCCTTGTAAGCGTTCTAGAAAATTTATTTCACATTGGATTTGGATAATATTTACACAGTAGCTTTAGTTTTGGAATGCTTCAAGCAAATTTCAGGATTTGTCCTGGTCGAATATTTTTGTAGGAGTTATTCCCCTTCCTAACTTTGAAAATTACCACAAATATTGGGGATTTTGAGTTGCTGGAGCAGCAGGGATATATGGCTATGCGTTGCCCTTGTTAAACACTTGAATCTCAAAAATAACATTGGTAACCAATCAACTTTTTGGCTTTAATAACTTCTTTTTCAATTTTCTAACAAAAAATCAAATTTATGAAATCCTTGTTATTTTAAAATTGACCAGCGAACATAGTTAACCAATTATATCCCAAGATTCTAGAATACTGTTTAACTTTCAATACCACCAAATTACATAGTAAGCATTAAAACTTTAATACATGACAAAATTTATGCTTACACTAATTGATTGAACAACAGAATCATAATATTTTGCTGTTATTGCATTCTGGTGTTTTTGTAAAGCGAAAGTTACATAATTTCTGGTTTTAGGATGACCCAAGACTTCATGATTACAATGTAGAAAAAAGAGTGGCAGATTTCCTTAAAGCTGTTGAAGATCAGGTATAAATAATTAAAAGGAATAATATAAAGTAGAAGGATTTGGAGTAATATATGTGAGACAACATTCCTGTCAAAATGCAAAAATACCAAAGTTGCATAATTTATGGTAAATTTCGTTATGCTGTACAAATGTTTCAAGGAGTAACCTCTCATCAGCAGTATTAGAATCAAATAATATGGAAAGCCATAATCCAAAAGTAATCAAAAAAGAAGTACTCTCTATCAAAAATATCGAAATAGGAGGCCAAATCCAGCACCAAGTGACATCCACTGAGTGCCATATACAGAATGAAGCCTAAACATGGAACAAAGGGGGTCTTAAACAGAAATTCTACATGGCAATGGGCTATCATTGGTTATATAATTATGAAAATGATGTTGCATATCAAGTTTAAACATCAAAATCAATGTTTTACAAGTGATATGCCATTGCAACTTAAATGTTCTAACGTTGCATATGCAAGCATCTCTGATGGTAGTCAGCATCAAGACAAAAATTAGTAAAAATTGACTTAAATTTTCCTCTTGAACAGCTTAATTGAAGTTCAAAGATGATTTCACATCAGTCACTTAACATACATGTAGTATGACCATCTAACCTTGCATATTCATGCATCACTAATTGTGACAAAATTAGGTCACTTTGACCAATATTTTCAGCTTGATCAACTTAAATTCAAGTTGACATCTGAGTTCAGATCTTTTTACTATGCTTGGTAGAATCATCTTCCCTTGCTTGTGGGTGTTAATCCAGGCATTAACTTTTCACATTTTCATCTTTTCCTCTGAAACCACTGAAGCAAATTCAACCAAATTTTACAGGAATGATGTATGGAAGGTTCTTCATAAAGATTTCACATTTTGTTCCAATTCGATTAAAAACATGGCCCCAGCACTGATCTTAGTTTTAACCTTGGACCATATGGGAAAAACATCATTTTTGACATCTGCTCTGAAACATGGAAGCAAATTTAACTAGGCTGTACTGAAATGATTATTGAAGGTCTTTTACAAAGAATGTTCATTTTATTCAGATTCATCAAAAAACATGGCTGCCAGCACGAAACTAGTTAACACAGTTAAACAATATTGGCCCTATGGGAAATTCACATTTTCATCTTCTCTGAAACCACTAAAGCAAATTCAACCAAACTTTACAGGAATGATGTATGGAAGGTCCTTCACAAAGATTGCTCATTTTGTTCCCATTCAATAAAAAACATGGCTGCCAGCATGGATCTTAGTTTTAACATTGGACCCTATGGGAACAACATCATTTTCGACATCTGCTCTGAAACATGAAAGCAAATTTAACTAGACATACTGAAATGATTATGGAAGGTCCTTTACAAAGAATGCCCATTTTATTCCGATTTGACAAAAAACATGGCTGCCAGAATGAAACATAGTTTAACAATGTCCCTACGAGAAATTCATATTTTCATCTTCTCCTCTGAAACCACTGAAGCAAATTCAATCAAAATTGACAGGAATGATATATGGAAGGTTCTTCACAAAGATTGCTCATTTCGTTCCAACTTGATAAAAAAACATGGCCACCAGGGCAGACTTTAGTTTTAACATTTACCCTATGGGAAAAATATCGTTTTCATTGAATGGTCTGAAACTAATGAAGTAAATTCAACTGAACTGCACTGCAATGATGTATGGAATTTCTTATAAAAAGACTGCTCAATTTGTTCCGATTCAACTAAAAACATGGCCACCAGCACACAACATAGTTTCACATTTTCCCTATTGGAAATTCACCTTTTCTTCTGCTCCTCTGAAGCCACTGTAGCAAATTCAACCAATCTTTACAGAAATGATGTATGGAAGGTCTTTTACAAAGATTGCTTATTTTGTTTTGATCTGATAAAAAACATCAATTTCATCACTTGCTGCAAGCATTTTGTCAGGCTCAGTTTCTAAACCTCTTGTTAGCTCACCTGACCCGAAGGGTCAGTGTGAGCTTTTGCCATCACTTGGCGGCCGTCGTCAGTCCGTTAAACTTTTCACATTTTTATCTTCTCCTCTGAAACCACTGAAGCAAATTCAACAAAACTTTACAGGAATGATGTACTAAAGGTCCTTTACAAAGATTGCTCATTTCTTTCCAATCCGATAAAAAACATGGCAGCCAGCGTAGAACTTAGGTTTAACATTGGACCCTATGGGAAAATCACATTTTCATCTTTTCCTCTGAAACCACTGAAGCAAATTCAACAAAACTTTACAGGAATGATGTACTAGGGGTTTTTCACTAAGAATGGTCATTCTTGTTCCGATCCGATAAAAAACATGGCCACCAGTACGGAACTTAGGTTTAACATTGGACCCTATTGGAAAAATCACATTTTCATCTTTTCCTCTGAAACCGCTGAAGCAAATTCAACAAAACTTTACAGAAATGATGTACTGGAGGTCCTTCACTAAGAATGCTCATTTTGTTCTGATCCGATAAAAAACATGGCTGCCAGCGCGAAATTCAGGTTTAACATTGGACCCTATGGGAAAAATCGCATTTTCATCTTTTCCTCTGAAACAGCTAAAGCAAATTCAACCAAACTTCACAGGAAGGATGAACTAAAGGTCCTTAACAAAGATTGCTCATTTCGTTTTGATCTGATAAAAAACATGGCATAATTCAACATTGACCCCCTATGGGAAGATCACATTTTCATCTTCTCCTTTGAAAAAGTTGAAGCAAATTCAACCAAACTTTACAGGAATGATGTACTAAAGGTCCTTCACTAAGATTGCTCATTTCATTCCGATCCGATAAAAAACATGGCCGCTAGCACGGAATATAGTTTAACATTGGACCCTATGGGAAAATCACATTTTCATCTTCTCCTCTAAAATGGCTGAAGCAAATTCAACCAAACTTTACAGGAATGATGAATGGAAGGTCCTTTACAAAGAATGCTCATTTCATTCCGATGTGATAAAAATCATGGCTGCCAGCATGGAACAAAGTTTAACATTGAACCCTATGGGAAAATCTTATTTTCATCTTCTCCTTTAAAACCCGTAAAGCAAATTCAACCAAATTTTACAGGAATGATGTACTAAAGGTCCTATACAAAGATTGCTCATTCCGTTCTGATCAGATGAAAAACATGGCTACCAGCAAGGATCATAGTTTAAAATTGAACATTATGAAAAAATCACATTTTCATCTTCTCCCCTGAAACCACTGAAGCAAATTTAATCCAACTTTATAGGACTGATGTACTAAAGGTCCTTTACAAAGATTGTTCATTTTGTTCTTATTTGAAAAAAAAAACATGTTGACCAGCACAGAATGTTTGTTTTACTTTACATTGGACTTTATGGGAAAAATCACATTTTCATCATCTTTTCTGAAACTGTTGAAGCAAATTGTATCGGAACAATGGCAGTAGAATACCAAAGGAACAAAGGAGTAAAATTTACAAAAATCAAAGTCCAAAGGCATGGCCAAAATGAAAACACAGTAAACAGTGACGTTAGACACAAAACAATGACGCTAGACAGACACAAAGCACAGAAACAAAGATCACCACATTCAAAACAAAGCACTCACAGTGTAAACTCCAGTGAAACTGAGAGTGACATCAGGTGCTCCAGAAGGGTAAGCATGTCCTGCCCTGTTAACAGCACCCGTCACACTGTGAGTGGGTCAATCCAGGAAAATGTCAAAGTCGGTAATCAAATCCGGGAAGATGTGAATCTAGCTGAAAATGTCCACTTTCATTATTTTTATTTCAGTCTAAACATTACATGAGTCAGGACATCATGATGACAATGTTATTATTTTTATTTCAGTCCAAACATTACATGAGTCGGGACATCATGATGACAATGTTATTATTTTTATTTCAGTCCAAACATTACATGAGTCGGGACATCATGATGACTGTGTAATTATTTTTATTTCAGCCCAAACATTACACGAGTAGAGACATGATGATGACAATGTTATTATTTTATTTCAGTCCAAACATTACATGAGTCAGGACATAATGATGACAATGTTATTATTTTATTTCAGTCCAAACATTACATGAGTTGTGACATCATGATGACAATATTACATTTTTATTTCAGTCCAAACATTACATGAGTCGGGATATCATGATAACTGTGTTATTTTTATTTCAGTCTAAACATTACATGAGTCGGGACATTATGATGACAATGGGAAGTGACTTTGAGTATCAGAATGCCAATACTTGGTATAAAAACCTGGACAAACTCATCAAATATGTCAATGCAAAGGTATATTATATTGTAAACATATTCATTTTCTCTGTTATTATACTGTAAACAAAGTTTTTGTCTAACCCGAGATGAAAAGTCGTGAAAGCAAGACTTAGGAATAGTGTTTACGGGGCGGCAGCAACAATTGGAAACAATTGAGAATTAACAAACTTATGTTAGTTGAAGGTGCTAAGTATTTGATATGCAGTAGCATTAGGATGGGTACAACTCAAATCCCTACTTAATTTCAATGATCCAACACCTAAGTCATACATGAACAATCATGTTAAGTCGTTAGCAAGCAGTTAGTACAGGCTGTACCAGTAGTCCTAGCCATTTTATTTTATGACATGCAGTTGCATCTTTAGGAGTACATACCAATTCCCAGATTGCAGCTATGGCCCCACAGTTATGCATGAATGATCACAACAAGTTTTTCGCTAGGAAGTTGTGAACACAGTTAAAGACTCAAATTTTATTATAAAGACTGCTGCCTTAGATCAATTTGCAAATTGAAGCAATGCATGGAGCAGGCGAGACATTTCATGTGTCCCCAGTTTATCTTAATGAGCTATTTATTTACATTAAATTAGTGGTAAAGAATCTTTCTCAAAATAAGACTGTTACTAACTTGTCTTGGAGTGTTTTTTACTTGAGTGACAGGTAAAGTAGATGTGTTCCAAATTGTTTAGTAGAATTGAAATAAGATATCCTCATGGAAGTGCACGATATTAACCTACAATCACCATATTTTTTTGGTAGAAAACAAGATAAGATCACAAAAATCATTATTTTCAATGCAAGATTACTGGATTATTTAGCTCCGTGTATTATTTAGCTGCAAATTTAAGTGTATTATTTCATATTTTTCAGCAAGCCAATGGCAGTATGGTAAACCTGCTGTATTCTACTCCATCATGTTATACTTTCCAACAAAATGCTTTGAATCAAATTTGGAATGGAAAAGATGATGACTTCTTCCCCTATGCCAGCAGTGCACATACTTTCTGGACAGGTTATTTCACAAGTAGACCAGCCCTGAAAGGATATGTACGTCAGTCAAATAATTTTCTACAGGCAAGTATTATGTGACTTCTTCCCCTATGCCAGCAGTGCACATATTGTCTGGACAGGTTATTTACAAGTGGACCAGCCCTGAAGGATATGTACTTCAGTCAAATAATTTTCTACAGGCAAGTATTCGATGGTTTCATCCTCTGTATTTGCAGTAAATACACATCTGCACATATTATTTTGCATTTTAACTGGCTCCACAAGGATGGATACACCAGTCTGATTATTTCTGTGGCTAAGTATTATATGACTTCATCTCCTATGTTAGATATGCATACACATTCTAGCCTGGTTATTATACTACTAGGCAGCTCTGAAATAGGCAAGTATTATTTATGACTTAAACTTGCCTATAATTAGCAGTGCATACACAATTTAGATAGTGTTAGTTTATAAGTAAATGAGGACTTAGAGATTACACACCTATTGAATAGACCACTTTCATGTTTATTTCTTATCCTGACATTGGCTCCGTTTTTATAACGTTTTCAACAAAGGGAAGTAACCTACTGACCCTGACAGTCAGGTTTATGGTTCCATTGTAATAAGGGACAGCAGTAGATTTCGAATACATAGATATCTATCACTGGACTAGGGGTAATATCTTGATTGTCTTTAAATAAATTATTTCAAGCTATTCGGGAACTTACCACAGTGAAAATCGTAACCGTTGCCAGAGAAAATATTTACTGACCACCCTTTCCCTAATGAGACCGAAAACCAGGATGTTGGTTGTTAGCGAGTGACGTCCCTTTGAAAAACATGCTAAATTAGCAGTCATCCCGTAAATATGAAATTCGTCTATTGCATTTCATCATTGTCTATATTCATTTCAGGTAGTTCGGGGGACTAAAAGCAAACAATAGATTTTTCTTATTTTTCTTTGACTAAAAGTTTATTTCATTTGCTGTAAAAATTTTAGTAAAATGTCACTAGGTCAGCAATCTCATTTTCCTGGGGGAAGCTTCCAAAAAATAGCAAGATTTTGAACCTTTTAATATAGTCTATATAGGGAGAAAATACAATTTTAGAAATGTTTATATGAATAAAATGATAGATTTTTGTGAAAATGTAGTACATGTATGAAGTATGTTAAAGAAATCTCTTTGGTAATATCAAATAAAAAATAGGGGTTACCTGTCATATTTTTGACAAAATCAAGTTCAAGTTCAAGTTCTTTATTAAGACAAAAGACCCCAACAGGGGTATGTGAATACAAATAACATATATACAAACATATATTGTTGGAATAAATGAAGACACAGCATTGTATTTACTTATTAAAATACTTCATTATAAAGTATGGAAGGCAATTGTTACCTATATTGTACCTGTTTACACATTATTTAATTACTGACAATAATATTTTGCAAAATTTTGCTACTAGGAATAGAACTCTATTGTCATCTGTATTTAATAAATCATGAAATTTGACAGAGTTGGGATGCACTATAAATTGTCTAGGTAAAAAATGTTTTCTTTCGTTTTTGAAAAACTCACATTCAAGAAGGTAATGAAATTCGTCCCCCAATGCATTTGCATTACACAGATCACATAACCTATCATCTCTGTCCACCCCCCAAAATCTACCCTTTTCTATGGGAAATTTATGATTCATACACCTAAGATGACAAAGAGCATTCCTTAGATCAGCTGGCAAATTTATTAAATAATTCTCAAAACCGTGTTCAACTTTAAAAATTCTATAATTCAGGGTTTTAGACATATCAAAAATGGAACTGTACCAATTTTGTTACACAAGTTTGCTTTGGTACATACTGAGCCAACCAATATTGAGATAAACCACAATCATTGAGAGTATTTTCAATAACATTAAGCCATTTTGACTGAAATATGTTGTGCTCCTTCAGTTTGAAAAGAAGTCTATATAATAATGAACAAATTTTATCCTGTTTACCACTGACAATTCTATGCCAAAAACCTATCATTCTAGATTTAATAAAGATTTCAACTGGATATCATCCCAGTTCACCAAGTATAACATTATTTGGGGTGGACTTTTTTAAGTTCAATATGATCTTATAAAATGGAAAAAACAATGATTCTATAGCTTGATTGTTATAGGATCCCCACACTTCACAACCATAAAATACAATTGGAGCAACCATACTATCAAACAATTTCAACTGAAGATCAACAGGTAAATAGAGTCTCCGTATTTTCTTTAACAAACTAAACATGGCTTTTCTACCTTGAGCTAGCATTTTAGCTTTGTGACTAGAAAAAGACCCATTACTTGAAAAATTAATTCCTAAGTAAGAAAATTCATCGACCATATTATAATTTTCACCATTATATTTAAAAATAGGTACATTATTCAGTTTTCGTTTGTTAAAAACAACAACTTTTGTTTTCATAGCATTGACTTCAAGTTTCCATGTTTTACAATATAAGAACATAGCATTAAGAGCAGCTTGTAATTGCTGTGCTGATTCAGCCAAAATAACAGTGTCATCAGCATAAAGTAATTGGTAAAGTTTTAAATATGTATCAACTTCATTATTACTAAGTAAAAAATGTATACTTTCCGTCACATTTGTAAGGCCATCATAAGCTCTTGAAATAAAATCAACAAGATCATTCAAAAATATTGAAAAAAGCACGGGTGAAAGGTTTTCGCCTTGTCGAACACCAACATTACTATGAAAATATTCTGAAAAATCAGCACCTTGGCGAATGCAAGATTTTGCATTATTGTACATATTATAGATTACTTTTTAAAATTTACCATCTATATTATGATTTAATAATTTGTGCCACAGAGCAGCTCTATTGATGGAGTCAAATGCTTTTTTGTAGTCCACAAAAACACAGAATAATGATTTACCACGTTGTAGATAGAGATCAATTAAACATTTCAAATTAAAAATTTGATCAACAGTGCTGTAATTTTTCCTAAAACCTGCTTGTTCCTCGTATAAGAGATTCATACTATCAAGATAAATATTCAAACGATTGCTTAATATAGAAGTAAAAAGTTTCCCAAAACAACTTAGAATGGTTATCCCTCTATAATTATCAGGATTTTCAGGATCACCTTTATTCTTATAAATAGTACATATAATACCTTCTGACCAAGCTTTAGGAATGATACCAGTTTTGAAGACAATATTAAATATTTTAGTAAAAATGTCCAATAATTTCTCAGAAGAAAATTTTAAAAATTCATTGATAATAAGATCATTTCCACATGCCTTATTATTTTTTAAGGACTTTATAACCTTATCTATTTCAATACTAGTGAATTCTTTGTTCAATTCAGTATTCAATTCATTTATATTATCAGGATTTATATCATTAAAATCATCCCCTTCTTCTTCGACAGTGTTTAATTTCTTAAAATGGTCAAAAAAACATTCCAAACTGACTTTGCTTTCCACAACTTTGCTTTGTGGATCAGATCTATTTACCAAAGTCCAAAATGCTTTTGGATCCTTTGATTGTAATGTTCTGACCTTTTCAATAAAGTTTTTCTTATATTTATTAAAATATTTATTAATGGTTTTTTTGTATTCTTTACTACTTCTTACAGGATTTGATTTAGACTCCACCGACCTCACCCTCCAATGAAAATTTTTTGATTTGTGATATTGTTTACATTTATTGTGACATTCAGCATTGAACCAGGGCTTTTGTACTTTACACTTTTTCTGTTTACTATTTGGACTACAAATTTTAAGCATATCACTTGAAGATGCCGCAATTTTCATAATAGAACAGCAATCATCAATCAAATTTTCAACAACATCTTTATTCACCGAATTAAGATCAAGAGTATCAAGCTTTTGATTAAGTATTTCAATTTCTTCATCATCTAATTGATCAATAAAATTAACAGAATTATCCTTAATCCACTTTGGCTTAATGCCTAAATTAACAGATTCTGCGAAAATTGGTGCAGGTTTGTCTTTACACGAAAAAACAAAATGAATAGGACAATGAATATCACTAATCATTGGATCAAATGGTAATATTTCAAACTCTAAAAACATTTTGAATATTTCAGGGGAGGCTATGCAATAATCTATAACACTTTTACCATTACAAGTAAGATTTCCAACATTTTTGTCACTACCAATTCTACCATTAACAAAATGTACATCAAGGCTTTTACACAAACTTAATAAACGTTTACCATAATTGTCTGCTGGTTTTTTGTCCATACTCTGTCTTACAATAGAAATATTATTGGCATAAAGAGTGTTTCTATTTAGATTATTCACAGTATTTAAATCAAATTTGAAAAAATCACATATTTGATCATCTATATTAATAAAATCAGGCAAGTTTTTTGTATGTGAATTAAAATCACCAATTAAACAAATCTTAGCATTTTTTTCAGTAATAAAATTTATCATTTCAGTTTCTATTGAGTCAAAAATGTCAATAGAACTATAAGAACTCCCTTCTTGGGGTATATAAACAGCACCAAAAACAACTGGTTCAAGTAAAACATCTTTTTTAAATGTAAACCATAAAACGTTTTCAGTTTCATTATTCAGGTCAAAGTTAACACAAAATCAAACAAATATTTTTTTACAAAAACTGCAATGCCACCTGACTTGTTTTTAAACTTTTTTCTATTCAAAAAAGGTAATCCACAAAAATTTGGAATATCAATCATGTCATATTCATCTAATTTAGTTTCCATAAAACAGATAACGTCATAACTTTGACATAATTCTTCTAGCTCAGGACTTTTAAGCTTTGACTTCAACCCACAAACATTGAGAGTTAAAAATTTTAAATTTTCATTCATAAACTGAACAGATTTAGATTTATTATAAACTTTATTTAAAAAAGTTACAGAGTCAGGTGGCTGCCTTCCTCTACATTCCTACTCTAAATTAGCGAGACCAAGTTCGGCATAATTTACATCATTAATCCCAATTTTGAAAAGATCATCTGGATTGTCTATGGTTTTCTTCTCCCCGTTATTCATCAGAGCATGTATTTTGCCATCCCTGGTAAAGGCGGATTTCACACCATCTTGATTACGCACCACATTCAGCAACTTGAACCTCAAAACTGTTAGGTCTTCAAATATAAAAATCTTCTTATACTCAGGACGGTCGTGTAGTTTCTTCTTGGCTTCCATCACCCGGTTTCTCGTTTCTCGACACATGAAACGGACAATTACCAGACGGGCCTTCCCTCCATTCTCCTTTTTAGTACCTAGACGATGACAACGGTAGTCCTTTTCTTCTAAATCCACACCGATTTTCTCGCAAATCCTGGCCACTTCCAATTTGAGATTTTCATCAGCAACATCCTCTGGTATCCCTGCAATTCTCAAGTTTTCACGCCTGCCATACTGGTTCAACTTATCCGTTTCGTATCGATTTAACCGCATCCCTACTTTAAGTTTGTTAATGGAATCTTCTTGTCGTTTAAACCCATTTTCCAAACTTTGGACAGTCATTGCACCTAATGCTGGGAGCAATAAATGAGCAACTTTAATGGCTGTAAGATCAGTGTCATTGAAACTAGCGGCAGTTTTATTCAATTTCAGGCTACCGAGTAAATCAGAAACGAAGTCCTCCTTCTCAAAGTTTATAGCTTGGCAAGCTTCATTAAAATTAGCACACAGTTCAGTGAAGCTTGAATCCATAACTTTTGTCTTCTGCTGGTTTTGTTTCGGTCCCATCATTGACATACACGGGTGCGAATATCGCAAATGTCTGTACCACAATGCTGGCCTATAAAAGTCCGTTAAACATCCATTTAAGAACGATCCTTCACAAATAAGCCCCTCATTATCGAGAAAAATCCTCTGATAGCTTAAAACTAATATCGTACAAATAATCTAAGTCCATATTACACCGATGCTGGCAGATATAATATGTTGTGCCCGCAAAACCCAACACGCTATTCAACATCTATTTGATGTTTCATGAAAATGTGATTATCCCTTACTATTTCTTTAGAATTATCTCCCTTTAAAAACAAGCATTTTTAGCTCACCTGACCCAGAGGGTCAGTGTGAGCTATTGCCATCACTTGGCGTCCGTTGTCCGTCCGTCGTCCGTCCGTCCGTCGTCCGTCCGCTCCTTCCGCCGGTCCGTTAAACTTTTCACATATTCATCTTCTCCTCTGAAACCACTGAAGCAAATTCAACCAAACTTTACAGGAATGATGAATGGAAGGTCCTTTACAAAGATTGCTCATTTCGTTCTGATCCGATAAAAAACATGGCCGCAAGCGCGGAACTTAGGTTTAACATTGGACCCTATGGGAAAAATCACATTTTCATCTTCTGCTCTGAAAAGGCTGAAGCAAATTGAACAAAACTTTACAGGAGTGATGTACTAAAGGTCCTTAACAAAGATGGCACATTTCGTTCTGATCCGATGAAAAAAATGGCCGCCAGCACGGAACATGGTTTAACATAGGACCCTATGGAAAAATCACATTTTCATCTACTCCTCTGAAACCACTGAAGCAAATTCAACCAAACTTTACAGGAATGATGTATGGAAGGTCCTTTACAAAGATTGCTCATTTTGTACGGATCCGTTAAAAAACATGGCTGCCAGCGCGAAATTCAGGTTTAACATAGGACCCTATGGGAAAAATCACATTTTCATCTTCTGCTCTGTAAAGGCTGAAGCAAATTGAACCAAACTTTACAGGAATGATGTATGGAAGGTCCTTTACAAAGATTGCTCATTTTGTTCCGATCCGATAAAAATCATGGCCGCCGGTGCGGAACTTAAGTTTAACATAGGACCCTATGGGAAAATCACATTTTCATCTTCTGCTCTGAAACGGCCGAAGCCAATTGAACCTAACTTTATAGAATTGATGTACTTATGGTCCTCAACAAAGATGGCTCATTTCGTTCCAATCCGCAAAAAACATGGCCGCCAGCATGGAACATGGTTTAACATAGGACCCTATAGGAAATCACATTTTCATCTACTCCTCTGAAACAACTGAAGTAAATTCAACCAAACTTTACAGGAATGATGAATGGAAGGTCCTTTACAAAGATTGCTCATTTCGTTCTGATCCAATAAAAAACATGGCTGCCAGAGTGGAACTTAGTTTTAACATTGGACCCTATGGGAAAAATCACATTTTCATCTTTTCCTTTGAAACTGCAGAAGCAAATTCAACCAAACTTTACAGGAAGGATGAATAGAATGTCCTTAACAAAGATTGCTCATTTCTTTACAATCCTTTTAGAAAACTTGGCCACCAGCACGGAACATAGTTTATCATTGGACCCTATGGGAAAATCACATTTTCATCTACTCTTCTGAAACCACTGAAGCAAATTCAACCTAACTTTACAGGAATGATGACTGAAGGTTCTTTACAAAAATTGCACATTTCATTTCAATCCGACAAAAAACATTGCCTCAAGTGCAGAACATAGTTTAACATTGGAGCCCAGTATGAGAAAACCATCCTTTCATCATCTTCTCTCAAAACAATTAAATCAAATTATACTAAATGTATAGAAGGTCCTTTGCAAAAATTACTCATTTCAATAGGATCAGACAAAACACACGGGTGCTAATTGAGAACATACCTAAACACCCTACCCCATTGGTAAAAAACATGATCATTTTTGGTCATGCATGGCATAGAAGCGTTTTGTCAGGTGAGCGATACAGGCTCAGTCTGTGAGCCTCTAGTTCAAAGAGTGACATATTTTGTAAGCTGACAGCATATTTGTTGCCATTTCATTTTAATCATTATCAAAAAACTATTTAAAATCATTTTTATAACATTTTAATAGTAAGTTCAAATTTTCACTAGATGCGCAAGATGGATGTGCAGTTTTAGACACCTGAACCACCTTAATGTCTTGCCTTAGACAAATAGCTATCAAGATTCTGTTGTTGGCCTCGTCATGATATTACATGGGCTTATTGCAGATAACTGTGACCATTTATTATACCCCGCCACATTTAGTGGCGAGGTATTATGTGATACCCTCAGGCGTGTGTCTGTCTGCAATCTTTCCGTCTGTCCATTTGTCCCGCGAAGGTTTCCGACTAATAACTTGTGAACAAAATAACATAAGGTCTTTAAACTTGGTATTTAACTTGTTTACTACAAAACTCAGGCCAATTTCGATTTTTGGTTCAGAGCTCCAAAGGGTTCTGGAGTTAAACCCCTTTAAACTTTGAAATTTTGCGAATTTTAGGGTTTCCGACTGATAACTTGTCAATGAAATAATATATTGTTTTCAAACTTGGTATGTAACTTGTTTAACACAAGACTCAGACCAAATTTAATTTTTGGTTCAGAGGTCCAAGGGGTTCTGGGGTTATGCACCTTGAAACTTTGAAATTTTGCAAATTTCACTGTTTCCGACTGATACTTGTGAATGAAAAAACATACTACTTGTGAATGGAATAACATACTCTCTTCTTATTTTGTATGTTAGTTGTTTACCATAAAATACATGCCAAATATAATTTTGGATTCAGAAGTACACAGGGTTCTGGAGTTATGCCTCTTTAAACTTTGAAATTTTGTGAAACTTGGGGAGTTACCATGTAATGCACCATTACTTTTTAGCTCACCTGACCCGAAGGGTCAGTGTGAGCTATTGCCATCACTTGGCGTCCGTCGTCCGTCGTCCGTCCGTCCGTCCGTTAAACTTTTCACATATTCATCTTCTCCTCTGAAACCAATGAGGCAAATTCAACCAAACTTTACAGGAATGATTTATGGAAGGTCCTTTACAAAGATTGCTCATTTTGTTCCGATCTGATAAAAGACATGGCCGCCAGCACGGAACTTAGGTTTAACATTGGACCCTATGGGAAAATTCACATTTTCTTCTTCTCCTCTGAAACCACTAAAGCAAATGTTACCAAACTTTACAGGAATGATGTACTTAAGGTCCTTAGCAAAGATTGCTCATTTCGTTCCGATCCGATAAAAAACATGGCCGCCTGCACGGAACATAGTTCAACATTGGCCCTATGGGAAATTCACATTTTCATCTTCTCCTCTGAAACCACTGAAGCAAATTCAACCAAACTTTACAGGAATGATGTATGGAAGGTCCTT